>CAUYPK010154342.1:0-58857 GCA_963574355.1 Loris lydekkerianus | reverse complement strand
AAGGCCCGGCCTGAAACTGCCTCTACCTAGATACAGCCAATGTGGTACCATGCCACTGGCCCGACCCTGTCACTCACCTCTTCCCCCGCCTTCTTTCCCTGCCCCTTCTCCACAATAAAAAAAAAAAAAAAAAAAAAGAAGTATCCTAGTTGATTTGCAAATGAGTGAAAGCTTATGCACAGGTCTGTATGTGGACCTGGAACCCAAAGATGGACAGTGAGCCAATGTTAGCTCATAGCCTGAACTCCTCCTGTATCCAGTGTGAATTTCAAGTCACCCCCAATCGGCATACTTGTAGTATTCTGGGAGCTTAACCTTGCCCAATTCTGTGAAAGAAAAACTGGCCAGGGGGAATAATCATCTCACCTGGCCATACTGCTGAAACCAGCGAGGCTCTGCACTAACCTTAGAGACACAAGTCCCCCCGAGCAATTTGGGGCATCAGATTCACCTCACACAGGCAAGACAATCAGTTACACAGTACTCTGAAGGAGAGAAATGGGAACTGAGAACCACACCTGCCTTTGTCTGTGATTGGAATCCTCTGTATTGGCTGTGCTGCTGGCCTCAGCAAGTTCCAAGCAATGGGAAGAACCTTAGAGCACTATCGGAAGGTACAAAGCCCTCAGACCACTGACACACAGGGTCTAGTCAAGGGCTGCCCTGTCAGATGCTAAGAGTGGTACTTATCAATATTATTGTTATTCTAAAACTTAAATAACTGAGAACTAAGAGTCCCAACAACTGGCTTAGAGTCCTATAAATAGGGGACTAATGGGCTAAAATCTGGGTTTCAAAACTCTTTTTAACAAAAGCACAATTAACACCAGCCTAGTACTATCAAGTCTGAAGGATAATCTATAGCTAGTAGAAGATTCTACTGCATAAAATAAGCCGAAGCCATGTTAAAATTAACTTTCAGTTACTTACTCAGACTATGTGGGACACTGCACCCCTTTAAAGGCAAGTATGCTAATGATTCTTCAAAAATATTTTGTCTGTGCAGCCGTTCATTTCACAACATTCCTGGGAGTTGAGTAGGACAACTTAATGCTTGTACTTCTCAGATGAGAGACATGCAGTTCGGAGAGCTTTGCTGTTTTGCTTGGATGTTACAACTCTCAGAGGCAGGTTGGGATTCTAACCAGTCTCTGACTCTAAAGCTCATGCTCTGCCTACTAATTCACTCTAAGTAATTTAACTTTACCAAGTAACTTATTACTCAGCACTTTTCTTCAGGTTTATTACTGATTACCATTCTCATAGTTTCTTTCATTTTCAACACACGTCCTATTCATAGTGAGTTACTATGGGGACATGACATATTATTGGTTTCTCCGTAAGACAGTGACCTGGCATATTTAAAAATGTTGCGGGTATCTTAGCAACTCCTGCCTCTGCCTCCATGGTCTATTCTTTCACTTCAGCAAATGAAACCTGGATTATGGGCTAGCTTCCAGGATAGTAATGGAGTTTCAGAAAGAAAGTGAGGATTAAGTATAGCAAATACAGACTCCATGCCAGCAGATGTCTGTCCTCTTTCTGTTAAAGCATTTTCTAAAATGATTAGCAGAGTGGAAAACTAGAGGATTTAGAACCTCCAAAACTTCAGTGCCCACCCATTCCTTTGCCGTTCCAACGCTGAGTGGCATAACGCACCCCCACTCCAGTCTCAGTTTCTTCACATCTATAATAAAATAGGAATTAAGACTGTACCTACCTCACAAGTTTAATTTTATCAGAGTTAATTATGTATGTGAAAATGCTCTGTACATGACAAAGCCTTTGAGTTACCACTTTTAATACTGATTCAAGGCCCCATTATTTTTTTCAATTAAATGCCTGTATCATGCAGAGCCTTCTTAAGGACACCAAGGAGAAGGAGAGGATGCCATGCCCGCCCCCAGAAGTCTCCCCATGTGATTAGGAAGTGAGAGATAAGAGCTATCATCAGTGTAGTTGTTCAGCCCCAGGGATGCCGGCAGACAATGTGCAGGTAAATGCCCAACTTGCAAACAGTGAACACTACGGGGGCTTCAGAAGAGGAACATGCGACAGAATTGGGGTAGCCAGAAATGTCCAAACACCTGACAGGGGCATCAAAGGCCATCTGTGAGCCGGCTGCTCCTCCCTTATGGGGTTGATCTCACACTGCTGCTGGCTACTTAACTGTATTCCAGCCAAACAGGAGTGACTGGGCACCTGTACTTCAAACACAAATGTCTAAGGTTCAGTCTTTGCTCTGTGCCCATGGTTTCAGTTTATTTTTGTCTATGTGATGGGCATAATAATAAAAGAAAATTCAAAGTGTTACTGAGGAACAGTGTATATACCCCCAAAATATTAGCTTTTGTAATCAGGCTTTTTATATTTTATTGTTTGGGATTCGTTGAGGGTGCAAAGAATTAGGTTATACTGATTACAAAAATTGTTAAGTAAAGTCCCTCTTATAATTATGTCCCGCCCCATACATTGTAACCCCCACCCCCTCCCCTTTCCCTGTTCCCTCATTCCCCTATCCCACCCCCGTATTAGAGCATCTACTGTCTTCATATTAGAATTCAGGATATTGGATTCTTGCTTGTCCATTTTTGTGATGCTTTACTAAAGAAAATATGTTCCACCTCCATCCAGGTTAATACAAAAAATGTAAATTCTCCATCTTTTAATGGTTTTATAGTATTCCATGGTGTACATATGCCACAGCTTGTTAATCCATTCCTGGGTTGGTGGGCATTTAGGCTGTTTCCACATTTTTGTGATTGTAAATTGAGCTGCAATAAACAGTCTAGTGCAAGTGTCCTTATTGAAAATAGGATTTTTCTTCTGGGTAGATGCCTAGTAATGGGATTTGCAGGATCAAATGGGAGTGCTAATTTGAGTTCTTTAAGGATTCTCTATATATCCTTCCAAAAAGGTTATATTAGTTTGTATTCCCACCAGCAGTGTAAAAGTGTTTCCTTGTCTGTGCATCCACGCCAGCATCTTCAGCTTTGGGACTTTGTGATGTGGGCCATTCTTACTGGGGCCAGGCATAACTCAGTAAGGCATAACTCAGTTTTGATTTGCATTTCTCCACGATTAGGGATGATGAGCATTTTTTCATATGTTTGTTAGCTACTCATCTGTCTTCTTTAGAGAAGGTTCTATTCATGTCTCTTGCCAAGTGATACATGGGATTGTTGGCTCTTTTTTGTTGTTGATTAAATTGAGTTCTCCGTAGATTCTAGATATAAAGCTTTTGTCTGATTCATAATATGCAAATATATTTTCCCATTCTGAAGGTTATCTTGTTTGCTTTGATTATTGTTTCCTTAACTGTACAGGAGCTTTTCAGTTTAATTAAGCCCCATTTGTTTATTTTTGTTGTTGCATTTGCCATGAAAGTCTTCTTCATAAAATCTTTCACCAGGCCACTATCTTCAAGTTCCCCACACTTCCTTTGAACTTAATCTTGCTGGCTAAGCCCTGGTTCCCCCATTATAGTTTCTGGGGCCTCACAGACTCCCTTCAGAGCTGAAGCCACAGCTGCAGTTTTACTTTTGTTTGTGCACTATTCAGTTTGTGATGATTTTTCCTCAGAAGATCTTATTCCATGTGGGGAGAGAATAAACTGAGTTATCCTCACCTCTGTTTCCTTTGTGCCATCCCACAGTAGGTCGTGTTGGATTAATTAACTAAACTAATGTGTGAGTGAATGAATGCTGAAGAAGAAGACAAAAGGTCTTCGGGGTGGAGAAATCTATTAAGCAAAGGGCAGAGGCAGGAACCCACAGTATGCTGACCTCATATGTCTTTGCAGAACTTTATTGTTGCAAAATACACCAGCACACCATCTTGTTGGACCCCTACCATCAACTATCTTCCTTGACTCTGTGATGAGCAGGACAGGTGTTATCCCTGTTTTACAATAAGAAAATGGGGTTCAGGGATTTGTCCAGTTAAACTGCTACCAAGTGTGGAGTTCAGACTTGTTTTAACACAAAGCCTGATGCAATCATTAGCTTATCTTTTTTTCTCTTTCTCAAGGGGGTACATACGGTAAGATGTATGTCTAGATTGATGTTCGGACCAGGTCACAGAAGATCTTAAGTTTTAGGCTCAGGAGCTTGGACTTCTAGCTGGTGAGGACTTGTGGGAGAGTGTTTTGTGTTTGTTATTTTGGAAGCTTTTAAATAAAAGATAAATATTGTGGTTTTTTTTTGTTTGTTTTTAAAGGCAGCACACATTGGGGGGATGGCATGAATAAAGAGAGGGGAAGTGAGATTGAGGGCATATTTGGGGGAAGCTCTGAGTACGTTGGCTAGATGGGAGGCAATGATTTCTGTAAGTGAATAGTTTTGACCTGCACTGATTTATAATAACTTTTTAGGCGCACCTCACTCGGCAGAGAAGAGTCAGTCTTTAACTAGTCGGTGGTTGAGAAAGTTGGAGAAATACAGCAAGGGACAGAAGTGGTACAGAAAATGACATCTGCCACTAATCTCAATTAGTTGAAAACACAGTTGTAGTTATAAAAGTAAACATACATGAAATATATTTTGGCTCTTTGGAGCTTCAGGGAAATAATCTAATACACTGTATTGCCTCTCTTGGGGGTTTCATTAGTTTTGTCAGAATCTTTCATTTTATAAACCTGGAAGGATGATCCTTTTGCCAGGTGAATTTTGGTGCTGAATTGACTATGTGTCCATCTGGAATAATTTTATGAGTTTTTTTTCCAAAATATGTTCTTGGGCAGAGGGGAGTATTTAATTAGTCAATTCCAGACCAACAAGATTCTCTGGTCAATTAAGTTTGAATAATCTATTCTCAGATGTGTTATGATGGCTCTGAAATGCTTGTAGTTAAAAAGCTTCACTAACTTTCTAAAAAATGCATTGTTCCTCAAAGCAAGCTACCACAGAATTTTCTGTTTTTGGAAATAACTTACTTTACAATATTATCACTTTTAAAATATTCGATTCATAGTCAGGATGTGGTGGCTCACACCTGTAATCCTAGCACTATAGAAAGCTGAGGTGGGAAGATCCCTTGAGGCCAGGAGGTTGAGACCAGCCTGAGCTACAGCAAGGACCCATGTTTACAAAAATAAAATAGAAAAAAATTAGCTGGATATAGTGATGGGCACTTATAGTCCCAGTGATTCAGAGTCTGAAGCAGGAGGATTGCTTGAGCACAGGAGTTTGAGGTTGCAGTGAACTATTTAGTCAGGGTGACATAGCTAGACTCTGTCTCAAGAAAAAAAATCCACTTAATGGAAAAAAATAGGAAAATGCATCTCTGTGTCTGAATATCTCACTCACCACGGTACTTTTTCTTAATTTCACTCTTTGAAAGGTATCTTTTCAATGTGATGTCTTTTGATCCTCACAAATTTTTCAGTGAGATAGAGGAGACATCATCATTGTCATTTTATAGCTAAGGAAACTGAGCAATTGGTATGGATTAAAAAAAACTAATAAAAAATAAGTGAATGCATATGTGAATAACATACCAAGTGAATCAATGGGCTGGTTGTTTACAATTAGCCTGAGATCTCCCAAGGCTTAATATTTCATCACTGATTTGATAAATGTCTTTTGGGTATCTCCTTTGATCCAAGCACTTAGCTTGAGAATTCACATAGATTAGTGAGACCAAGTCTCCAGTTTCATGGAACACACAGAGTAGTTGCAGAAACAAGCACTAAATGTATTTCTAAGAGCTACGATGAAGGTAAGTTCCAAAACGATATAGGAAGTAGCAGGGGGAGGGAGGTTACCACCATGTAAGTCTTTGTTTAAATTAGGAAAAAAGGGATTCTCCAAGTGGAGACCAACCATGTGTGTTTAGGACTTGATGAGCAGGCTCTTTATAGCAAAGGAAAACCCACATCTGAATGTAAGGTTTGGGGAGAAGCGGCACCTGGAGAGGCTCACCCATTCTCTCCCTTCCCACAGGACACAATCATCCTTTTATTATTGCATAATCTCCAAACCCAGGGCTAAAGGAAAGTCATGTTTGTAGTAGAACGGGAAATCAATACAAGATCATGGAAAGTATACCAAGAGCTAGTTCTTAAGGAAAGATGGAGTACTGAATAAGTGGACAGGAGACTATGAGTGGATGGCGGGAATGCCATGGCCCAGCAGTGAGTGAGTGTGGGGCCTTCCAGGATATGGTAACTATGAGCCAGAATGTTTCTGGAGGTAGATAGCAAGAGATCCAGGGGTCAAATTCAAGGAAGAGTTAAACTAACTTAAAGGGAAGGATAGAAAATAATCCACCTCTGTCTCCCAAGCACTAGGTACCATCCTAGGCACAGGATTAGCACTCAATAAAATGTGTTGAAGAATATGAAAGGATACTGGAAACCAGAGCAGGTGCTCTTATTAATCTCAGGCGTATTAGCCCATCATCAAAATTTCCTTTGAGATATTTCCCCAGTAATCCACATATGGTGCAATTACTAGAAGCCAGGCATTTGAGGTGACCACAGCCTTAAAAAAACACAATAGTTACAGTAGTATGTAACAAGTGAAAATTAGAGGAACTGCAAGGGTAGAGAGGAAACATGTTCAACCCAGCAAGCAGTGGCAACTGGCTGAGTCACAGATGATGAATAGAATTATTCCTAGCTGAAGACAGGAGCAGGGCTTCCCCCAGCACAGGCCCCTTTTCAGAATCCTACAAATCATTTCATTTGAGAAGATGAATCCACAAACGTATTTACTCTCTGAACATCCAACTAGACAAAAGTGTCCCTGCCTCCAGCTGCCACAACCCTAACATGGGCTGCATGTCAGCCCTTCCTTGAGGTCCCTCAGCCAATGACCCTGTTAGTGGCAAGAGCCTGCATAGCCAAGTTCAGTTGGTGTGAGTGGAGAAGAGTATTTCAGAGAGTGAGAACACCAAACAAAAAGCACCCTGAAAGTGCCTGAGGGGCTCTGGGGAGCCAGGAAAGGTCTGATGTTGCTGGAGAGAGTCTACCTAAGGCACAGGGAGGTGCAAGGCAAGGCCAGGTACAGGTGAGGTTGGACATGCAGCTCTTGCCTGTCATGCTAAGAAATTATGGGCTTTATGTTACAAGCCACTGCAGCATACAAAGCCACATGATTTCTCTGAGCCACCACATTGGAATCCCCTGGGATGCTAATTAAATATCATGTTTGGGGCTTCATCAGATACAGACTGCATTGAAATCTTTGCATGTGGACCCAAGCCTGTGTGTGTAACAATTTCTGCAGATGAGTTTTACTATATAGAAGTTCAAGAATCATACTGTGATAGCTGGAAAATAGTAAGTCAAAAAAGGACTGCATTTGATTTGTGTTTGGGAAAGAGTTCTCTGACTGCTGTCTGGCTATGGCATTGGTGTGGTGAAGGCCTGCAGCAGAGACCAAAGGGAAAGCTGGTGAAATAAACTAGACAGGGACTAAATAGTATCTTTGTTTGTCCTGTCTTAAGTAATTTTCTTCATCCGGGACCTCTATGCCTTCTTCAGATGAATCAAATTGTGACTAATACGAACATCCATGTACTCCCCAAACTGGATACCATTATCATAATTCTGTATCTAAATGCATCTCATTAAAGTTTTGATAATAGCCGTGATTCAAAAGGGTCCTCCCTTGGTGTAATACCCATGACTCAAACATGAGTCAAAGGTACTTATCCAGCTTTATTCATGCCCATTTTCTTCTTGTCAATAGATTTTTCTCATATCCTTTTACTCATGATGCAATGGAATTATTTTTAAGCAACTCCACACCACCTAATTAATTGCATTTGGTTTTGAATGCAATAATTAATTGACCCAAGCCATCCAGCATTATGTCTGGATGTAATTAGCCATCTGCCATGGTACTAGTTGGTAGATGGTTAGTCATGGATAACCTGTAAGTTAGATATGCTAACTAATTAGGCTAAATATCTTTGCTAAAGACTCTAAGTGGATGGTAACTTAAGGTCAGGTCAACATTTTAGGGCTTCATGCTAGAAACTTGGAGGCTGAATTACACCAATATGACACATCATTGGGGACATTTTAAAGTAACTTATTCATATCCTATCCATGATTCTACCCACCAACCCCTAAGAATCAGACATTTTAGAATGTGTTTATTGTTGTTTTTCTTCTTCCTTTTTTATTTTTTGAAGGGGGATGATTAAGGCTGCAGGAAACTCATTCAGAACTCAAAAACAAGAAGTTAAATAGGCTCGTGGAAACTACAAGATTATTAGACATCTACTTCCTAGTTCTTTCTCAAGGACAAAATTTTCTTTTTTTTTTTTTAATTTTTTTTTTTCTGAAGCTTTGCTCCAGTTTTTAATCTGTAGACAAGCTTCTTTGACAAGGCACTAATTTCTGATTTTTATAATGTCAACTTTGAGTTCGCACAGTGTTAACTCCAAGTGCAAACCCATCTGCTCTATATGCCTTAGGCCATCACTTCCTGACATAGACTGGTTTGATGTTTGAGTTCAAATTCCTAAAATTGAGGCTCAGCTGAAGGACCACAATTCTGCATTTTATCCAATATTCAATTCCCTTTGTCAAGAGCAATGTATAATATGATACAAATGCATTATTCTGGGCCCACTTCCTCAGCAGGGAAGGGCAGGGAACTTCCAAGAAGAGGAAGGGGGATGGGATACAAGAAAATGATCAAAACAGCTTAAAGTCACAAAAGCAACTGTATCAGATGCCTCAGGTACCAACCACCTACCCCACTGATGATATCTATTATTTAGGAGAAATCACATTCACCTTCCCAAATAATTAAATCCCACTTTCTTATGTCTGCCCTATCCAGAAACATGTTCAATGGAGACTTGAGAAACCCCAGTATCTGTATTTTGGGGAGCCATTGACATCTTCCACATGTCTCTTGCAGCTTAGACCCTGGAAGGAAGAGAAGCCCCCATGTTTTATAGGGGGTTAGGCATCACTAAGAAAAAAAAGATATAAAGTTGTTTTGGAAATGTGTGGCTAAAGAGGTGGGAAAAATAATGACTTAAAGAGCAGTATGGAGAAAACAAAATTCAAGTAGAAAAAAATGTATTGTCGGTCCCAAGTTGGGAAGTTATGCCATATGGTGCTGTGTGGGGTACATTTGCACCGACTACTTTTTCTTTAGGACATTGTTCTAAGTTTGCTCTAAGATGGTTATTAGCTTGTTCTAAGATTAAAGGGAATACTGTGCTGCCATGATTTGATTATAGCAAATGCATACATGCACCAAACTATCCAATTATTATGTGTTAATAAAAAGAAATAAATCAAAAATAAATTTTAAGAAAGATTAAAAAGGAGAAGCCATGAATGAACCCCTATTATTCAATAATGCTGAGAATAAAGTGGTTGTCTTTACCCCTAGGGTAGCCCACTTATGCCCCACACAACCAGGAACTTTTGGAGGACCTTGCTGAATCTTGAATCCCATTCCAGCTATTTACAGGTCTTCTTGTTGTTGTTATTGAAAATAATAATCTTAAATTGCCCCAGTTTTGATGCTTCTTTTTTACATCAACTTAAAAGTATTACTTTTTTAGATTTAGCAGACACAAATGCAGTTTTGTTACACGGACAGTACGTAAATTGCGTAGTGGTGAAGTCTATGCTTTGTGTATAACCATCATCTGAGTGGTGTACCTAGTACCTGTTAGGCAATTTCTTATCCCACACTCCTTTCCCATGTTTCTCAGTCTCCAGCATTTATTACTCCACACTTTATGCCCATGTGTAAACATTATTTAGCTCCTACTTATAAATGAGAACTTTTTGTTTTTGATTTATTTCACTCAAGATAATGTCCTCCATTTCTATCCATGTTGCTGAAAAAGACATGATTTCATTCACTTCTGTGGGCTAGAGTTGTATTCCATGTTGTATAAATACAGTTTTTTTATTCAATAATCTGTTGATGGACACTTAGGATGGATGATTATGTATCTTTGCTATTGTGAATAATGCTGCAAGAAACATATGAATGCAGGTTTCCTTTTAATATCATGATTTCTGTATCTTTGCATAGATACCTAGTAGTGGGATTTTGGGATCAAAAATTTTAAATACTTTGAAAAATCTCCATACCTTTTTTTATAGAAGTTGTACTAATTTACATTACCACCGATAGTGTTTCTGTGTTTTCTGTTCTCTGCATACTTGTCAATTTTTTTTCTGACTTGGGTAGGAAAAACAAGAACACGTTGTGGTTTTGTTTTGTTTTATTTTGTTTTAATTTCCAGAAGACAAATTTAGTCTGCTAAGGAAACAATAGTTTGTATTTATAGAATCATATTGCATCATTTTTTCTAAATTCATTAGACATCTTAATTAATATATAAAAGCCCTATTAAGTATATGTGAATTCCTCTGTAATACATATTCTTTCAGTCAATTGAACAAATTTTATGTGCAGTTATATAAATTGAGGGAAGTATTTATTTTCAGATTAAGCATAGTTTATGCGTCTTTTCTTGGATGCAGTTGGAATTTTTATTTTCTTATATTTTTATTTCAAAATATTAAAGAGGTACAAATGTTTTTTTGGTTATGCGCATCAGTTTTGTAATGCCCGTGTCATGGCTCTAAGTGTCCTCACCATCCAAACAGCGTCCATTGTACCTGTTAGGTAGGTTTTCGTTTATCAGCTTCTCCTCTCACTCCTGTGCTCATTAGTTAGCTCCAGTTTAATAGTGAATACATGTGGGGCCTATTTTTACATTCTTTAGATACTTCACTAAGGATAATGGTCTCTAGTTCCATCCAAATTGTTGCAAAAAGCATTAATTCATTCATTTTATGGCTGAATAGTACTCTATGGTATACAGATACAGCATTTAGCTAACCCACTCATGAACATCATGGTGGGCAGTTGGGCTGATTCCACATCTTCATGATTGTGAATTAGGCTGCAATAAACACTGAAGTGAAGGTACCTTTTTGATAAAATGGCTTATTTTCCTTTGGGTAGATACCCAGTAGTGAGGTTGCCCAATTGACTGGGAGGTCTACTCGTAGTTCTTTGAAAACTCTCCAGACCCTGTTCCATAGAGGTTTTACTAATTTGCAGTCCCGCCAACAATGTCTAAGTGTTCTTTTCTCTCTGCATTCATGCCAACATCTATTGTTTTTGGACTTTTTAATAAAAGTAATTCTAAAAGGGGTAAGGCGATAGCTCATTGTGGTTTTAATTTGCATTTTCTGATGATTAGTGATATTGAACATTTTTAATGTGTTTATTGGCAATTTTCCTGCCTCATTTAGAAAAGCTTCAGTTTATGTCTATTACCCACTTTTAATTGAGATTTTTTAATTTTTATTATTTTATTTTTCATTATTTTATTTTTATTATTTATATTCTTATATTTTATATCTTATATTGTTTTCTTTTTATTTTACTAGTTTAAGTTCTTTGTATATTCTGTATATTAGCCTCTTAACAAAGGTATAGTTTTTGAATATTTTCTCCAATTCTGTAGATTGTCTATTTGCTCTGTTGATTATTTTCTTAGCTGTGCAGAAGCTTTTTTTTATTGTTGGGGATTCATTGAGGTGTGTAGAAAGATCCAGGTTACACTAATTGCATTTGTCAGGCAAAGTCCCTCTTCTAAATGTGTTCCTCCCATAAGAGGTCTGCCAAACACTGTGACTCCCCACCCACTCCCTCACTCCTTCTGTCTGCTTCCCCATTCTCTCACTCCATGTACTAGGTCATTAATTGTCCTCATATCAAAATTGAATACATTGGATTCTAGCTTCTTCATTCTCGTGATGCTTTACTAAGAAGAGTGTGTTCCACCTCCATCCAAGATAGTACAAAAGGTATATAGTTTCCATGTTTTTAGTGGCTGAATAATATTCCATGGTATGCATATACCACAGATTGTTAATGTATTTCTGGATTGGTGGGCATTTAAGTTGTTTCCATGTGTAGAATCTTTTTAATTTAATAAAATTCCATTTGTTTATTTTTGTTCTTGCTATAATTGCTATTGAGATGGTAGCCATAAATTATTTGACTCAGTTGATATCTTGAAGAATTTTTCCTACATTTTACTCTAGGATTCCATGGTTTTGTTGCTTACATTTAAGTCTTTTATCCATGTTGAATTACTTTTTTGTGTGTGGTAAGAGATACAAATCCTGTTCAGTCTTCTGCTATTCAATTTTCCCAGCACCATTTATTGAACAGGGCTTCTTTTCCCAAGGAATATTGTTGTCTGCCTTGTTAAAGATCATTTTGCTGTATTTGGATGTTTTTTTATCTGGGTTCTATGTTCTTTTCCATTGTTTTTTCTCTATGTTTGTGCCAATACCATGCTGCTTTACTTGCTACAGTCTTGTACAAAAGTTTAAATGTGATCCATCCAGATATGTTCTTTTTACTGAAGATTGCTTTGCCTATTCTGGTTCTTTTCTGGTTCCGAATGAAGAGTAGAATTATGTTTTTTTGATCTGTGAAAACGACATTGGTATTTTCATAGAGATTGCATTGAACCTGTAAATGACTTTGAGCAGGATGGACATTTTGACAGCATTGATTTTACTGATCCAAAAGCATGAGCTCCATGGTCATGTAGGTCCCCTGGGACCCACCAGTTCCTGTGGCTCTTGCAGTCTGGGGCAGAGTTGGGAAATGTTTGTGAGTCAAGGAGTGAAACTAAAACTCACTGGGAAAGACCAAAGTGCATCATAGGTAGAAATGCAACATGGCACTTGTCATCTCAACTTAAGTCTATGGTGACAGGAAGTGACACCATGGGGGCTGGCAACCTGGTGCTCTGTCTTCAAATAGTTCCAAGTTCATTGGTGACAGCAGCTTTTGAGTTTATGGGGGTAGAAAGGCTCTCTGGCAGCTCAGGAGCCTGTTGACTGCCACAGGGATATGAAGGAGGGAGGAATACCCCCAGACACACCTGCCTTTTCCCTAAACTCCTGGCCTCTTGGAGATTGATTTCCGTGATCCCTTACTCCTTCTTGTGGAATTTGAGGTAGGTTTCATTGTTGACTCAAGAAGTACCATGGAATATAATTCCTAGCTGAGAGGTAGTTCCAAGAGATACTCAGTCTTATCTGCATTTGCCTAATGGGAAAGCCAACCATCAAACAAAATCTTAGTCCGCTTAAACATGTCTGATTCAGCTTGAGAAATTCTCATGTTGGATATAAAATAAATTATTCCACCTTCCTCCTTACACACACACACACACACACACACACTCCATGAAATTTTGCTTAATGCACTGCCAACAAGGAATTTAATTTACATCTTTTTTTTGAGAGGTTGGATTTGCATTTATTTCTATAGTTTTTGTTGGCCTCTGCTATGTGACAATATAACCGTACAATTATTAGTGGGAGGAACATAGTCTTTTATCTTTGAGAACTGAATTCTACTGGAAAAGGTAAACATATGGCAATATTACACAAATGGCAACACAGTGGTTAAGGGCTAAAACGGGAGCTTATAAAACTGTGGGAGCACAGAGGACTGACATCTGAATTGAAACATGGCCATAGATCACAGGAGCCAAAATCAAGCACAAAATTTGTTTAATTCCATGTTTTAATAACCCTGGAAGCAAATGGAATCCACCAGGATAGCTTTAAAATTAACTTCAAGGTACCATCAGAAACCAATTAAATTATGGCCCTTAGATGTGGAGCCCAGGCACTTTCGTTTTTTTTTTTTTTTTTAATTTTTAAATGTCCTGTGTAATTCCTCAGAACTCTTACCAAGGCTGAAAACCATTAATTTAATTCACTTTTATGTGAATACAGGTTAGTGGATACAAAGCAGAAATGAAGGAAACACTCCCTGTGTCTGAAGGGAGCTTGTCATTCAGCGGAGGCAAGGAACACCTTAATATAGGCTATTGTAAAACAATGTGGATGTTTAGGGACAAAGGTTTACATCTGGATTGAATGGCTGAGCTGAATCTTGGAGGGTAAATTCTAGATATGTGTAGAAAAAGAGAATGGGAATTTCAGGCAAGGCTAGAAGAAGGTGGTGAGAAATTAGCCTGAGATAAGAAATAGCATGGCATGATACATTGTAGGGCTCCCCAAAGAGTTATACATTGGTGGAATATCATTGCCAAAGTGAGAAGAGATGGGATGTGAGACTGAAAAGATAGGGAAGGACTAAGTAAAGTAAGTAATACAAGGATTTCTATACCATGCTAAAAATATGAGCTTTATTGTGCAAATCAATGTTTTCATACTACACGTCTGGGATTACCTGTATCAGAATCACCTACTACAGCCCTGGGCTCCTTTCAACACCTAGAGGACTAAAATATCTCAGGGTGATGCTGGGAAGGGAGATACTCAGAAACACTGAGAACTGTTGCTATAAGATATGGAGCCCCCATATCTTATATGAAAGGCTTTACAGAAAGAATGACACAACAGAGACAGTAGCCATACCAACCATCATAGATTGTTGTGCCTCATGAGCAATGACTGGGGCCTAACTTGCTTACACTTCCACTATTCTGAACTAGGGAATAAATCTTTTGTTTTGGAGGAATTTGAGGATTTAAAACTAGGTAAGAGAGAAATCTAGATGTGTGTCTCCTATTGATAATACATTCAGAAATGTGAGAGATATTGACAAGAAATACTGTTGCTGAGTAAAGATCATGACATACTGTGTCCGGAGTCCTGGCTCCATATTTTATTTCCAGATGTGGGAACTGGGTCAATTTCCTTGACTATAACATGAAGATAATAAATTAAAAAATATATTATTAATTGCTATAACTTAAAATGTGTTATAAGATATTTACATTTGCTTCAGTTGACTCGATCTAAAAAATAATTTTTTCCAAAGGAATCAAGGTATCAACTGATGCTTTCTATTTAGAACTTAATTTATAACTTGTGCTAAATTGAACACTTTACATGAATTATTTAATTTATTCTTCAACCATGAAATATAGAAACAATACTTCTAAAATACAATTAAATTTATTGAGTAGTTTGTCCTAAAATTCTTAACTAGTAAGTGGCAGTTCCAAATTTAAACCCCAATCATGCTCTAATCATGGATCCTTTCTGTCAGGCTATATTCCTAACACAGATACCAAGCTTTGAAATGTCTACTTTCTAGTGAACATTTGTGTATGCATTTTTGTATGGCTTTTTTTACTAAGTCTTTTGTACATAGATCATAAATACATTTATGCCCATTTCAGTGTGTTGATTATTTGTACAAATTGGAGTATTTACATCATACTAATCAGCATAGCTTTCATCCATTAATAGGCAAAAGAGGAAACAAAAGATGTTCATCAATTGATGAATGAATGAACATAGATGGAATACAATTTAGTCATAAGAATGAATGAATAAATAAATAAATAAATAAAAAGAAATGTTTTTCTGTGTTTGAAGTTTGCCTTCAAGACAAGTGCTTTTTCAACCTGCTATTCATAAAAGAGTTTTTTGTGTTATTATTATGTTTGTTTCTTGGAGATTGTCTGCTTTCATAATGGGATGGTGAATTATTTGTTACAACAGGCAAAAAGAAAGATAGTTTTCAATATGAAAATATTGAAAATAAAACAAAATTACAAAATATGATGGGATAGCCTAGTTAATTGATGTTGTGCTGTAGCAAAAGTCTTAGAGACCAGAATAAGTATTCATCATTTCAACAGAAGTTAGGAGAAAAGTTAGAGAAAGTGAATTTTGTAAGCTTTGTAAAGCACAAGCTTTAGAACTTTGAAAATGTCAAGTGTAGTTCAAAAGTGTCAATGTGATCAATGGAAATTATTGGAAAATTCAATAATTCACTTGTATTTTCCCATCTTGCCTCTATTCTTCTATCTGTTTACCCGTCTACCTATCCACCACCCATGCACCACCCATTTATTTATTTCCCTTCTAGCTTGGCATTCATTCCGTTATCTAACATCAATTTAATAAATATAGAGAGTATTTATTATGCAAATTATCTTAATTATTTTTATTGAAAGCCTACTGTGCACCAGTATTATAGGAAGGACTTTTACATATATCTTTTCAGCCTAGTGCTTTGTAGTGATGAAAAGAAATATAAACTGTGTCTAGGAAAGCCATCTGCTCTCAAGTGGTTAAGAAGTTATCAGAATCAAAACAAAGTCACTAATGTTAAGAGGTTTCTCATCCATAACCTTGCACAAAGGTCATTGCAACCTTACCCCCCAAAAATATTTCTACAAGGATATCTGCCCAGCAAGTGCTTGTCCAACTTCAGATGGGCATCAGCCTTGTCATTGATCTTTGTGACCAAGATTTCAGAACAATTATGTCATCCTCCTCATTTTTTTTTCCCTTGAAAAAAATCTTTGCCTTTTTTCCTCTTTGAATGGGTGCATAGTTTACTATGGCATGTGTATATCCATCATAAGGCATTATTCTCAAATATCTTTTCTTTCAGAGAGCCTCTCTTTGCTTGTTATTTAGGCTGATACCATAAAAAATTAACTGGGCATTCAAAGATGAAATCATATTAGCTATTATGCAGGAAAGAACAAAATTGAGTTCTAAATAAAAGTCTTTGAGAGGAAATGTATGAGGGAAAATGGGAGAAATCAAGGTTCCTCATCCTCCAGGCAGGAGTCCAGGCCGGGCTCCCTGTGACTGGCCTGTAGTGAAGCCTGACACCCAAGACTGGACCTGTTACTCCCCTCTGCTGTGTCCCAGAGCATTTTGCTGCAGCCCCCCTGGAGCATTTACAGTCTTTCACATTCATCTGTCTGGTATTTTAGGAGAGAGGGGGCTGGAATGCAGGAACTCGAGACTTCAGTAAAATGTAACTTAGGTTAAAGTACATTTGATATTTTTTTATCAGATGGGATATGTGAGACAATTTTATGAGTTAGCCCTTACTAATGTTTTGCCATTTCGCTAAGCAGTCTGTGTCATCTGATTATGTTTTCAGCATGTCTTATCCTTGCATTTTATACTGTTGCTGTCTCCATATTACAAATACGTAAGGGGAGGGTTAAGTCCATTCCCAAATTGCTTTCACAATAAGAGGCAGAGACCAGTTTCAAATGATTGTCTACAAAACACTTTTGAAGCAAATATGACATTTAATGTTACTCAGTTCACTTGTTTGGCAAGTCAGTCTCCTCCTCCATAAATCAGGGCTGAGGAGCTCTGATACTGTACTGTAGGCTGTAAATATACTATGTGGTTCAGCGTGTAGTGTGTACAACATCCTGTACAATATAGGAAAACTGTGCCTAGCCAGGGACAACTCAACTCCACTTCAGCTCTCTTATCCCTTTTCCAAGCTACTGAGCTTAATTCTTACCTTTCACTCTGTATTTCTATGGGAGATGATCTACCATAGATCTTTCAGGCCTGGCTTCCATTCACCACTGTATCTAGGAAAATTGTCATCTTCATGTAAGATCTTTCTTGATAACTGCAAAGAATATTCCCACATCCATCACTTTTTGTACCATCTGAGCTGATTTTCTTTGTTTTCTTCAATGTTTATCATGGCTGTTACATATTTATTTAGTTACCTATTTAGTGGATGATATATTATGAATTAGGATTAGTTATGCATTTTTAGTTTACCCACCTCCATGAACTAGCAGAGGTGTTCCTCCATAAACTAACTAGATTAACACAAGTGCCTTGTTAGAGTAGAATATAAATTAATAATTTTACTGCTCGCCTGACAATGCAAGGGCCGTGGGACAGTTCAATTAGTTTACTTTCTTCCCATTTTTGCATTGTTGTTTCACCTATTTTAATTCTACATATGTTTAAAATGCCACATGATAATTTTATGGTTTTACATAGTTGATTTTTGTTTATGTTTTGATTATTTAATTACTATTTTCATTGACTCTCTAAATCTGGGAGAAAAATATATCTCATATGACTTACAGAAGACGAGGTAGGAATCAGCACATAATGATATAAAAGTAAGGACAGAGAAGAAGCAAATTATATTTACCAATTAACTGCTTCCCACGTAATACAATGTGCATGTCTATGTGTGTGTGGTGCTGTCATCAGACACAAACAAGTACAGTGAACTAAAGAGCTATTATAGAGCTCAGTCCTAGAACTTTCTGATTTCCTACCCTGTGTACTGTAACTGCATTTCCCACGTAATTGATTTCAACAGTTCTTGGTTTTTTATAAAATACGGGTTCTTTGGGGGTGGAGGGAATGAAGTGTTTCTTAGAAGAGAAAAACTTTTATTCTTGGAATCCTTTCTGTGTATGCTTTTAAGCATGTCTTAAGGGCCACCAAAGTCATCATTTTAATTGTGTATCAGTGGTCATTTTCATTAAATGAAGAATTATTTTTAAGGGAGCTATCACTCAATTACTTTAATGTTTTGAAATTACAAGGTTTCCATCCAATATTAGAAACTCTGAAAATAGGTTACTAGTAGCCAAGAAAGATTGAAGATATATACAATATGCCACCCACCTCCCAACAAAAAACCCCTGAAAGATGGCTCTGAAGCCTAATTTTTTCACAACAAGTAAATAAAAGGTTGGCTTTCATTAGAGAATGATTCAGTTTCAAGTTTGGTGAACTCAGAGTGATAATTTTTAATAGTAATGTATTATAACTTGAATGTGAAGTCTACTTTCATCTGAAGAATCACATTTCTCAATTATACTGATGACATTTCATACCCACTCCTGGGACCAGACAAGTTGAGATTACTTCTCCACCCCACATTCAGTCCTGCCTGGGGCCTCTGCTCTTTGATGCTGTAAGAGCCCCTGAGTCCCTCATGTAAATGCAGCTACTTTACATCTTTGACCTCATTAGGGGGGAAATACAAGGAAGTCTAAAGATCCCTTCATAGTTCAACTACCAATACCAAATCTTTTGGACCCCAATATTGGGAATAAAAAAGAACTTAAACAAAACCTTGAAAAATTATGCAAAATATTTTTGGAATCCATGGGAAAAAGTAGAAAAAAGACCTTACTATTAATAATCTTGTTTTGGATTATCTCAGTCCCTAACCTCAGTTTTTAGGGCCTCTCTCTGCTTCTCCTGCTAGAGAAAGAGCTTGTGTTTATCCCTGAAGTCTGACTCTATGAACATGCACATAAACACACACACAAGGGACTGAGCTTACTCTCTGCACTGTCTCTTTTAGACATAAAACGATTTGTAGGGCACAGTAATCTGGCTGCACATTTCCCCTAGAGGCTAGCTTCCCAGCAGGAGAAGTTTAGGAGTATAAAAGCAAATGTAATTTGGTGATTCAAGTCCAGCAAAAGAATCCAGGGTGGGCTTTTATCCTTCAGCTTAAAGAATGTCCTGGGAGACTTCTTAGCTTGTACAAGGTAAGACTATGCACCTTCATTCTTCTGGAAAAGATCTGGTAGTGCTGGTGAGTAAATGATTATAAACAGCTTCTAAGAACAACCAAAATATTTCAGACTAGTCTACATTAAAAATGAAAAGAAGTATTTTCATAATGGAAACAGAATGCCGGGGAATACAATCTGAAAATATTTCCCATGCTCTCCACTGAAGGTAAAAATGTTGTTAGCAAGAAAGAAGAAAAAAAAAGCAGGGGGAAAGTGGAAGAGACAAATAAAGGGGAAGAGTTGGACACTGATGGATGAGCCAAATTAATGAGATTGAGGAGAGAGAGAAAGAAGGTAGCAGAAAAGAAACTAGCATTCATGAAACAGTTACAATGTGCTCAGAACAGATGTATTCATCAATGTTTAATAATACATTTAATATTCATGGCAATTTTTTGTGGAAAGCATTATAATACTTTAGATTAAGAGAAAAATTGCACTATAGAAATTTTTATGTATGTATTTTGAGGTCAGTTTTGGCAGTAAACCACCCCCTTGGGGACTATTTATTTTTGAGGTGCCATCATCTGTTACATACAACCTTTTGCTGGTTTCGTTTGTTGAATAACCGTTGTTTACAGATACTTAACTCTTTTAATTCAGGAAGCTTCAGAAACAGATTCTAGATTTGATAATCATAGTAACAGATCAAGATGGAAAATGAACATTCTCTGAAAGAAAGAGGAGAATTAGAATTAGAAGTAACATATTTCCCCCCATAATGTAAGCGAAGACACTGTTATTTTATTATTTTATTATTCAGGAAATGTTTGCATTTCAGCTAACAGTTCCACTGGGAAATGTTAATCCTCTTTGAAAGAAGGGTGACTGTCCTCCAGAGATGCCAATATCTTAGGTTTCTTTTCAAATTCTCCATTAATTGATCTCAGCTCCTCCTTCCCTGGCTCCACATTTCTCCTGGGTGTTATCAGGTCTGTTCTGCCTATTTTCAGTTACATATTTTCTACACTTTTTCCTGTTTCCCACATGTCCCTGTTTCCATTTATCGGTTTCTGTTTTCATCTTCACCTGTGCAGATAGATAAATATAACGTGGCATCTTTCCCCAGCTTAATTATTATTCTACATTCCCCCCGGCTATGTCTTAGCATCCATTTGGGTCGAGTTCTATTCTTTTTTTTTCAATGCTCAAAATAAATGCTCCAGAAGTTAATATACTATATCTTACTAAGTCATCTTTCAACTGCTTTAATATGGAAAGGGATTTCTCTACACCTTTTCTTTTAATTATTTCATTTTTTTAATTTACACAATAAACAGATTTGTACCAGAGATAATTTGAAATACTGGGAAGTTTTGGGGCCCTGAAATGGAAAGATTTTGGTTTTAACTTCAATCCTCCTTTTTCTAGCACATGATTGATTGTGTTCAATAACTTAGTTTCTTTGGATCTATTTTCTCAGTTATAAAAGGGAGATAATTACACTTGCCACAGGAATTCTACCGCAGGGATAGTGGGAAGTTGTGCAGGAGTAAGGTCAAGACAAATTTGTGCTGCTTGAAAGTGGAAAAGAAGAAATTCACATCTATAAAATTAGCCAAGAAGGTAAGAGTATGAGTGTGGCTGGCTTTGTGCTGGTTTATTCCAGAAATCCTAACACAAAAAGAAAGCAAAGACATTAATTAGGATTGGGCCCAGAGAGAAGTGTTGGGCTCAGGACATAGCTTGCTGGTTGTAGAATCAATCAGATTCTTTCCTGGAATTTTGGATTGTTCTAGAGGCAGTGTTTCCATGAGACTTGGGTAGAATTTCCTGATTCTTCATGAGGGTCACAGAAAAGATCCCTGGCTGCAAGCATTATGGTTTGCCTGACACCTCTGACCTTGGAAATAAAAGAGTAGAAACTCTTTAGGTCTATGAGACGTGAGAAATAAGTGAAAGAGTTCAGCTGGACTTACCCATTACTGAATTCCAGAATCAGAATAGACAGAGCAGGTGAAACAGAACAGAGCTTTGGCAGGCAGCTGGGCGCCCACCCCTATAGGAAAGTGGGGGTAGTTGGGGAAAGTATGGGAGGGAAAGCATTACCTTGCATATAGCATTTATTATTATTATGTTATTATGGCTATAATCATGTGTATAATGTCTCTTATAATCAGAGTTATTGTGACCACCCAAATTAAAATATAATATTCACTTGTAAGTGGTTTGAAGAAGGCGAAGTCCTGAGCATAATATATGAATACCTCTTTCCACCACTACTCTATTCTCACAAGCACTACTCTATTCTCACAGAATTCATGCTATTCCCACCTCTACCTTTTTCTAAGAAAAAGATGGCCTAAAAATTTGGTTCTATAACTTTGATCAATTACCCCCATTTTTATGTCAGAGTCCTTTTTTTTTTTTCTAAACTTGGAATCATACTTAATGGACAGGTTCATAAAAGATAAATTAATGGGAAACACAACAAAATGTAGCATGTAGCAGGTTCACAATATTTTTCTTCCCTATATCCATTCCTTTCAGACTCTCTGTTACAATTATTTTGGTATATTCTCTGGATCTAGTACTGTTTTCTTCAATCTACTTACTGGAAACCTTGCTTTCATTTTTTACCACAGAGTGGTGCACGGATGCATTTCCTCCCGAGAAGTGCCCTTGTTAACATTACCATGAATGGTAAGTGCAGAATTGGATTACACAGTAAGCAAGCATTCAAGTCTTCAATTATTAATAATGAGCAGCAGAGCAATTAACAAGTCAAGGTACATTTGCTGGAAAGTGGATGATGGTAATATTTTTATTCGGTGATCAGAGCAGCAATTTCTAAATTTCATCTGACCATCCACAAGTGGAGAACATTATTCTCCCAGCGGCATATCATTATAATCTATCTTTACACTCAGTGAGACTTAACAAGTTATTTTGAAATCCAAGAGCTCTCAGGTGGTATTTTATTGGCTTGCACTTACTCATATTCCAGGTGGTGTCAGTAACACTGCAAAACAGAAAGCTTGATACTGTACAATATTGCTGTGGCAAGCCAGCAAATATTTACTAATTTCATACATGTATGGAGTTGAAATTGTTACTTTATGCCGTGTCACTCCTGGGACATGCCTGCTTAAATTTTGTTTTGTTTTTTTATAATTGAAGGTTCAATGAGTTGATAGTATTTATTGGGGACTTTAATAATCCAGGCATTTAGGATCAGAAAATTAGAATGAATGACTGATACAGATCAGGTGTAAGAAAAGAATAGAATCCCCCAATATGTGGTGGGGCAGTGGTTAACTGGATAGTGATGACTCATTTCAGGGGGCAACTGACAGCACAAGGGAGAACTTAGACTTTTAAAAGAGAAGCTAGATGTTATACAACATCTCTGGCTTTTTAAAATACTGGCAACTAATTAAATGTGTTTATTGTAATGCTTTGTAAGACAAACGAACTATTCTTGCAGTCTGGCTACCACTTTATTTTTACTTTATTTATTTATTTAATCATAGCTGTTTACATTAATGTGATCATGGGGCACCATACACTGGTTTCATAGACCATTCGACACATTTTCATCACACTGGTTGACATAGCCTTCCAGGCACCCTCACCGTTATTGTGCTAAGACATTTACATTCCGCATTTACTAAGTTTCACATATAGCCTTGCAAGATGCACCGCAGGTGTAATCCCACCATGGCTACCACTTTAATCTGATCTTAAATTCATAAAACACCTACTTGGTAGATTTGTTATTGTTTCTCTATTGACAGTGAAGAAAAAGTCGCAAAGCATTTAGTTCTCATTCTTGTTCGGTGTTTCTTTGTTTCCAGATGTTTGCATCATGACTGTTCAAGTAACTTCCTAGAACAAAGACTTTCCCCCCTGTCCTTCTTTTGAAAATTTGCAAAGAAAATAAAAGATTACAAAGTTCTTTCCCTTGCCACTGGACATCTTATGGAGGTGAGTGTCTTAGCCTGGAGTCCTATTTCATGTAACCTCCATCTGCTCCTCAGTTCCTAAATCAGGCAGTCATTACTTCTTCAAGCCTTCTCTGGCTTCCTTTATTTTTTAATTTTTATTTCAAAATATTACAGAGGTAAAAAGTACTTTGATAACATGGATTGGTTTTATAATGCTTGCATCCTGGTTATAAATGTGCCTGTCACCCAGTTAGTGTTCACTGCACCTGTTAGCTAGGTCTATACCTGTCCCTTCTTCCCACTCCCCTGCTTGATTTCTGTTGACTTTTACTTCCCTTTATGTACATGTGTGCTCTTTGGTTAGTTCCAATTTAACAGTATTGTGGTGTTTGTTTTACCATTCTTTAGATAGTTCATGTTTTGCCATTTCTTTAGATACTTTGAATACTCCAGTTCCATCCAAGTTATTGTAGAAGACATTAAGTCATCCTTTGCCATGGCTGAATAGTACTCCATGGTGTACATGTCACATTTTAAAAAATATACTCATGAATTGATGGGAAACTGGGTTGATTCTACATCTTTACAATTGTGAATTGGGCTGCAATAAACATTCAAGTGGGGTAGCACCTGTGACTCAGTGAGTAGGGTGCAAGCCCCATATACTGAGAGTGGCGGGTTCAAACCTGGCCCCTGTCAAACTGCAACAAAAAAGATAGCTGGGTGTTGTAGCGGGCGCCTATATTCCCAGATACTGGGAGGCTGAGGCAAGAGAATCGTCTAAGCCCAAGAGTTGGAGGTTGCTGTGAGCTGTGATGCCCCAGCACTCTACCAAGGGGGAGAAAGTGAGACTCTGTCTCTAAAAAACAAAACAAAACAAAAAAAACAAACAAACATTCAAGTGCAGGTAGCTTTTTGATAAAATGACTTCTTTTCCTTTGGCTAACTACCCAGTGGTGGGATTGCTTTATTAAATGCTGGTTCTACCTTTAGTTCTTTGAGCTATTGCCATATTGCTTTCTATAGAGGTTTTGCAATTTGTAGTCCATCAACAGTGTATGAGTTCTTTTAGAGGACCAGACAGAATTCAAACTAATCAACAAGAAAAAGTCAAACAACCCCATCAAAAGGTGGGCAAAAACATCAACAGATGCTTCTCAAAAGAAGACAGATAAATGGCCAATAAACATGTGAAAAAATGCTCAACATCACTAATCATCAGGGAAATGCAAATTAAAACTACAAAGAGATATCACCTTATTTCTGTTAGAATGGCTTTTATTAAAAAGTCTAAAAACAATAGATGCTGCTTTGGCTTCTTTTATTCTTCAACAATGTCTGGTCCAGGAGGCAGCTCAAGGTATTGATTAAGAGATTTAGTGTGGTAAATATGGTAATAATTAAGATGTATAATATATTGTAGTACTTATGTTACATACTAACTAATCTCTTTTCCCTCTTAGTATCTACTCTTGTATCGTCAAAAGTATATTTCATTCATTTCTGTAACCACAGTTCTCAGCAAGGTACTCAGCCTACATAAAACTGAAATATCAACTACCCTGTCCTTAACTATAAATCTTTGGTGATCACTGGGATAACATCCAATTTCCCCCTTTTGTCTCTTTTGGAGTATGTTCTTTCCTTGTTCCTACCCACCATGATTTTTTGAAGTCTCTTGGCTACACCATTGTTCTATTTTCCTTTGAGTCTAATTAGATAGCAGATAGATAAGACAAGATTATTAAGAAAAATAATAAAGCGATACTAAGAGAGAGAAAAAGTCAGAAAATTTATAAGATTTAGTAAAAAAAAAAAAAACAACCACCACCACCACCTTGGAAATATCTGAAAGGCTTACTTGGAGAAGTTAAGTATGAAAAGAAGAGTGGTAAGACAAAGGAAATTATAAGTAGGAGGAAAGACAGAGGTACAGAACATTAGTTAGGATGATGAGGTTATATTGTGGTGATAAACCACTCCAAAAGCATCAGTGGCTTATAGCAAGAAAGGTTTATTTCTCTTGAATGTCTACTGTGGGTCACTGATAATAGACCCTATTTTCTGACCCTCATCTTCTCTCTTCTAAAATCAGGTTGATAGAACATCCCCTTCTGGAGCATCAACAGTCTGTGGGGATAAAGGAGAAATATTTGAAAACGTGAGTTTGCTTTTAAAGGCTCAGACCACTTAGACACACTTAAGTTCTGCTAATATTCGTTGGCCAAGTGAGTTTTATTTCACTCCTCAATTCAACATGGTGAAACATATAATTCTTTTCAAGGGAGGGGCTCTGAAGAGTTTGAAAAGTAATATAAGTCTGTTTAGATACAAAAAGAGGAAAACATATTAAATGATGGAATTTTAAGAAAATCAATTTTTTAAACTTATTTGATATTTGGTTTGGAGTTGTAAGATGACATCAGACAGATGAGAGTCAGGAGATGAAATGGAAGTTGAAATGGAAAGGGATAGGAGAAAGCAGTAAGAAATAGAGGCCTCCATTGTGGGGATGATACTGTTAAATAATGAAAACATGACTTAGGGGATCTGCACAGATCTTAGTCAGGTCTAATCTCATGTTCAGATGAGTGTCATAACCTGGTCAACTTAATCGTCACAGCCCTCCATTTCCCTGTCTGTGTTTCTGTATTGCATGTGCTTATTCAGAGAATGAAATGACATAAATATGTATGTAATTAGATGTTGATTTGGGCTTTTTCTAATGCCCTGGGAATTGTGAGCTAAAGTCTCTACTTAAGGAAAAGGGCTGCTAATTATGCTACATCATAAATAATGCTGCCAAAAGGTGAGCTTATACAATGGAGAAAATAATAATTATTTATCATACTGGGGAGGGGGCAAGTAGAGCCAACGTCAAGAGTTTTGTCTTTAGAAAAATGCAATTTTTGAGAATCAAAGTCTTTTCCTTCCCAGAGGTGCATCTATGTCTCCTTCAAAATCTGTAGTGATTAAGGATACCTGCCAAGAAAGGAGAATGCAGGCATCGTGTGTCCTGGATTGATGCTTTCTAAATTGCAGAAACCATGGGCTCATGTTAATGTTCCATTTGTAGAGTGTAGAATATGGCAAAAGGTAAAAATCAACAACCACCAAAAGCCCTTGCTAGTGTTTGACACATGCCTCCTGGAACTGAAAGATATACACAAACATCACAGCTGATATATTTTTCTCTGCTGGAGATTTTTGAAGGTAATCCTTGCTGAAGTATTGTCAAAACTATGGTAAGAAGAGACACTTTACAATGTGCTTGGGAAGAAGACAAGGTCCATAGCCCTCTTTGACTCATTTTACAAGTGCAGAAGAGCGCATCAGATGTTCTTATTGCTTCATTTAAAGAAACAGGAGCTTTGAGGGAGTGACAGGCTCTCTCTTCTCAAGGCAGAGGAGAGGTTTTCCCAGGCTGCACTGAACAGAGGAGACTGGAGGTATGAAGCACATTAGCTCATGAGTAAGGACAGATACAGCAGCAGTGAGGATGTCTCCTGTGATGAAGAAAGCTGGGATAGGGTTAGGACTGTCCCAAGAAAACCACATGTGTCACCAACCTAGAGGTCATCTATAGAGAAGTAACCAGGTAAGAAGAGCCATCACAGATGCTGACCAGAACAGAAAGGTGGGCAGGTCTCTAAGGCAAAGCTTGCCTTTGCTACCAACTTCTTCCTCCTGCTCCTCTTCAGCCTCGTCTGTGTCTAGAGAAGTACATAGTAAATGTGGAGGAAGAGGCATGTCCCAGAATCTGACAAATCCTCCTCTCCAAGGTCCTAGGGATGGAAAAATGAAGAAGTCAGTTCAGAAGATAACTTTCTCCAGCCCAGTTCAGGTCCCTGAATCCATGAATGAAGGGAACGTTGAGCTTCAGAATGTAATGGATGTTTACTAACTGAAAGCAACAGAAACTTTTATGAACTCTAACCTAGTTATAATTAAGAAATGGAAAAGAGAGATTTTATAAGGTAGAGAAGAAGTGGAGAGGGAAGACAGTAAATGATTTCACTTTTATATCTCCACTGAGATGGGACTGGTGTCTGCTAGGGCTGCTATAACAAAACACCACTGGAGGGGTGGCTTAAATAATGGAAACTTATTCTCACGCATTTCTGGAGCCTGGAAGTCTGAGATGGAGGTGCTGTGCCAGCAGGGTTGTTTCACCTGAGGCCTCACCCCTGACTTGAAGACAGCTGCCTTCTTGCCATGTCCTCACAGGGCCTTTCTCTGTGTTTGTGCATACCCAGACCCTCTTCTTACTGGGACACTAGACCTATTGGGTTAGGGCCCACCTAATGACCTCATTTAATGTTAATTACCTCTTTAAAGGTCCTATCTCCAAATACAATCACATTGGGGGTTAGAGCTTCAGCATATGAATTGAGGGGGGAAGGAAGTGGGCACTAATTCACTACATAACAAGACTAAAGTGATTTCACACATGAAGCTCCAGGCTGGGAGGTGGAAACACTCACATATGCTGTTTATAGGTAGAATGAATGCAGCCAGGATTCTGTTTATAAGAGCTGGAAATAGCAAGGCTTGGAACATGTTAATGACATTTTGGTGAGATGTTTAAAGCAACACATCATCTCCAAAAATGCCACAAGGATCCTGAGTTGTTCAGGATAGAATATTTCTTTGATTGGCTTGGCACCCATAGCACAGTGATTACGGTGCCAGCCACGTACACTGAGGGTGGCCAGTTCGAACTCGGTCTGGGCCACCTAAACAACTGCAACCAAAAAATAGCCAGGCATTGTGGCAGGTGCCTGTAGTGCCAGCTGCCTGGGAGGCTGAGGCAAGAGAATTTGAGGTTGCTGTAAGCTGTGATGCCATGGCACTCTACTGAGGGCGACATAGTGAGACTCTGTCTCAAAAAGAAAAAAAAAAAAGAATATTTATTTGATTATGATATATAATGTCATTATAATGATAATGACAAAATAGTGCTAACATTTTCTAAGTTCTTACTACGTACTAGGTCAGTGGTTCTCAACGTTCCTAATGCTGTGACCCTTTAATACAATTCCTCATGTTGTGGTGACCCCTAACCATAAAATTATTTTTGTTGCTACTTCATAACTGTAATTTTGCTACTGTTATAAATCGGAATGTAAATATCTGATATGCAGGATGGGGTCTTAGGTGACCCCTGGGAAAGGGTCATTCGATCTCCAAAGGGGTTGCAACCCACAGGTGGAGAACTGCTATACTAGGTGATAGAAATTCATACATGCATTTTTAAAACTTAATTCACTATTGCAAATGTCAGGAATTATCATTATTTTCATTTTACAGATAAGGTAACTGAGTCTGAGAGTATAAAGATCACATACAGGCAACAGGGGTCTATTCCAAGTATCCTGATCCCATAAACCATGACCTTATTCATGACACTTCATTGCTTTTCTGGCCAAAGGAGGAATAGCAATTGAATTAATCTTCACATCCATCTACCTCTGCTTTCCTGGGGTCAACCTAAGAAGGGAACTTGGCAGCTTTGAGACAGAGTGTAGGCTTGACCATGGCACCAGCACCCACTTCTTCCTTTCATTCCTTCTATGCTGAACTCAAGCCTTTTACATGCTTTCATGCTTCTGTTCTTTGTAGAAGTTTCAGCTAACCTTGGAAAACAATATAGCCTTAGAAAAAAACAATATGGTAAGCTGAATATAACAAAACTTAGGTTACTAGTTATCATAAATTTCTTTCTCTATGTATGTGTATATATATGTATACACACACATATATATACATACACATACATATTTCTCTCTTTCTATATTTATGTGTGTGTTTATATATATATATATATATGTTGTATGTGTGTATATATGTATATTGTGTGTGTATTCATGGTAATAGATGTAACCCAGGTAAAAAGAATATTATGGGTACTTTACCAAATTAAAACATGCCTATACTTAAGCTGTAGAAAATGTGGACTAAAGTAATATTTAACAATGAAGGGAAAGTTTTTTTGTGTGTGTGAACTACTTTTAAATTAGATTAAATTGTATTACTTTCGTGTTTTAATTTGGCAGCAGCTGGTGGTGATTGCTCCCAAATGAGCACACTGTTTTCTTTTTCCTTTTTATCTTTTTTTTGTTGTTTTTAATCATAGGCTAGTCCATTGACTGAGGTTTAATGGAAATCTGGGGAGAAGTGGATCATTTAACAGACTTCCCAGAAAGTGGGCTGGCCTTATTAGTAATAAAAACTCCAAACACAGGAAAAAAAAAAAAAAATCAACAAATACAACCGAGACCACTTTCCATTTTCCCCCAGTCTCCCACATTACAAAGGATGAATTTGAATTTGAACTTGTTTTAAATTATGATTTTTGAAGTTCTTGGCTGACCAGAGAAGGCTACTTTCATGAAGCTCTTGGAAGAACAAAGATGTGCTTAGTGCCTGCAGTATAGAGATAAGAAAACAACTTCAGTTTTTGCAGAATATCTTAAACTAAAGTATTCTTAGTGGCCTTAGAGTTGCTTACCCCCCTAGAAAGAAGGAAAGAAAAAACAGAATGCAAAAAATTATGCAAAATAATAGAACAACATAGTACTGATTTTTATTTTTCTTTTTACTATGAAGCAATAATTTCTCAAACATGTGAAAGGTAGGTGTGGACACCCTAAGCATATGGAAGCTCTTGCTCAGAGTTACACATCTTAAAAACTTGAAGCAAAACAGATCTACAATATGTTAATATGTGCATTAGCCGCTAATAGGGGCTAAGCAGGCAAAATAATAGCCTGAAGAAGCCTGGAAATATCAACATTTCTGCTGTCCTATTAGTCACATTTTCCCTGGTAGATTCAGAATACTAAAAAATACTTCTGTACTCTATACAAATAATATAAGCATTCTGATAAACAGAATTTGACACTTGGATTCAGTGAGAGTAGACAATAAATAACAATAGCTGTTACTTCATAACAATTCATTCCCAAACTTAGTGACTTAAAATGACTATTAAATTGGCATATGATCCTGTGTCTTGGCTAGACAGTTCTGCATTGGGCTGAGCTCACTCTCAGGTGTACAATCAAGGGATGAATGTCTGGGTACAGACTGATGACTTTACCTGGAATGGCTTGTTCCACATGCTCTCTCATCCTCTAACAGGGAGCCTGGGCTTCTTTACATAGAGATTGAGTAGATTTCCAAGTTACTTTGCCTGGAAGCATATAAGGCCTTTGGAGGCTAGACTCAGACATGATTCAACAGCATTGCTGAGATTGGCTAAAGTAAGTCACAAGGCCAAAGTAGAGAAAAAGCGTGGGAAAATAGAGGACTTCTTGTCAAACAGCCTACAATAACAGTGGAAACAAGCAGCCTGACAGCCACAAGAAAGAGCAGAATATTGTTGAGGCTCTTTCTAAACCCCATTTTCAGGGAAGAGACATTATCTGACATGTTTGGTGTTTCACTGGAAGACTCACATGACAACACTACATTTATTTGAACAGACAGAACTTGATTAATGTGAATAGTCTTTCCTATAGGGACCTTTATCTAAAACAATTAGGGGTAATTGGTTAACATCACAGCTTCCTGAGTAAGTAGATAATAATTGAGGAAATAGGCTGACCAAAAACACTTAAAAGAAGCAACTAGAGACTGAAATGACCACAAAGAGCTTTGAAAAGCTCCACCACATTTCTGAAAATACAGAAGGCCATATGTATTTATAGGGCTGTGGGCATGTATAAGGCTATGAACATACTTAAGAAAGACCTAAGAAGGCCCTAGACTCTAATCTTTAGCTAATCTTGAGGCTTTGTCTAAACAAAAAGTGAAGACGAAGGGTTGTAAGATGTATAGCTGACTGTTGAAGTTGTATACTAACATGTATATATATTTTTTGAATAAGTCAGAGAATTACTGGTTTTAGGTTTTAAGAAAATCTTTATCCAATCACTAGCCATTCACTCATGACAAAAATACAATCTATAGGATTCATTCAAAGAAGTCACCCAAACAATGACATTAACAAGAAAACAACAACACCGATAGCAACAAACCTTAGGGAAAAGAGAGAATCTGACCGCTGGAGCTTTCACATTATATTCTTTAAAATGTCCAATTTCAAAAAGATATCATAAGAGAAATGAAGAAACAATAAAACATGTCAAATACATTGGAGGGGACTTCTCCAAAGAAGACAGAGTAATGGCCAACAAACATGAAAAATGCTAATCATCCCTAATGATCAGAGAAATACAAATCAAAACCACTTGAGATATCACTTAAGCCCAGTGACAATAGCCCATGTCATGAAGTCTCAAAGCTGCAGGTGCTGACAAGGGTGTAGAGAAAAGGGAGCACTTTTACACTTCTGGCAGGATTTCAAACTAATACAGCCTCTTTGAAAAAAGGTATGTAGAATCCTCAAAGAACTAAAAGTAGAACTTTCATTTGATCCCATTATACCATTACTAGATATCTAATCAGGAGAAAAAAAATGTTTTACCATAAGACCATAACCACTGGATTGTTTATCACAGTTCAATTTACAATCACCAAGATGTAGAATCAACCCAGTGTCCATCAACATAAGAATGAATTAATAAACTGTGGTATATGTATACCATGGAATACTCTTCAGCCATTAAAAAAAAAAAAATGGAGACTTTACACCTTTTATGTTAACCTGGATGGATTTAGAGACCACTTTCCTTAATAAAGTATCACAAGAATTGAATCCCAAGTATACAAAGTACTTAATACTAATACGAAACCAGTAGATGAACAAATACATGCTCACAGTAGAGAAAAACGATTAACTCAAGTGGGGATTAAGGGGCAGAAGGAAAGGAAGGGAGAAGAGGGGGGCATTGGTGAGCTCTCATCTAATAGGTACAAGGTAACGGTATATGGCACACCTCCTGTGGGAAGGGCACAACTACAACTTGGACTTTACTTAACAAATCAAACAATGTAACCTAATGGTCTGTACCTTTATGTTAATATGAAATTTAAAAAATACATTGGGGGAGCAGTCAATAGAAACTTTCTGCGAGGAAGCTCAGACATTTAACCTAACAGAAAAATATTTTAAATTAGCAATTTAAAATATGTTCAAAGATCTAAAGGAAACAAGAAGAAGGATGTTTCAGCAATATACTACATACATAAAGAGACAAAAATTATAAAAGAGGAGATTCTGAAATTGAAAAGTACAAAAATTCACTACAGAAAGTCACCAGAAGATCTCAACCAGTAGATAAAGAATTAGCAAAATTAAAGACTGATCCATTGAAATTATCCAACCTGGGCTCAGCACCCATAGCACAGTGGTTATGCCAGCCACCTCCGTCAAGGGCGGTGAATTCGAGCCCATCCCAGGCCAGCTAAACAACAACTGCAATCAAAAAATAGCCAGGCATTGTGGCAGGCATCTGTAGTCCCAGCTAGTTGGAAGGCTGAGGCAAAAGAATCACTTAAACGCAAGAATTTGAGGTTTCTGTGGGTGACATAGTGAGATTCTGTCTCAAAAAAAAAAAAGAGAAAGAAAAGAAAAGAAAAGAAAAGAAAAGAAAAGAAAAGAAAAGAAAAGAAAAAGAAAAAAAGAAAAGAAATTATCCAATCTGGTTAAGTTATGATTAAAAAATAGATATCTTTAAACCTACCAAAATGTGCATAGTAGGAGTCCCAGAGGGAGAACAAAAAAGAACAAGCAAAAATAATAGTCAAAATTTCTCCAATTGGATGAGAAACATTAACCTAAACATCTAGAAAGCTAAACAAACTCCAAGTAGGATAAAATTAATGGGACCTACATCTAGACATATCATAATTTGACACCCAATGACAGGGGACTTTTATCCGGCACATACAAATCTTGAAACTCAATAATAAAAAGACATATAATTGAATTTAAAAGACGAACAAAGGTTTTAAACAAACGTTCCTTCAAAGAAAATATACCAATGACTATTGAACACACGAAAAGATACCCATTATTATTGGTCAAATTTTGTGAAAGACTTAGATTATAAGTGTTATCAGCACAAAAAAATCAATGAGGATATGAGAGAATACATATGTCATTAGCTCAATTTAGCCATTCCACAATGCATACATATTTCAAAATATCATATTTCATATGAGAAATATATGCAATTTGTATTTGTCCATTAAATAAGTTTCCTTTTAAAAAATGAGATATCACTTCCCATAGGACACTATACTTAAAAAACAGACAATAGGGCGGCGACTGTGGCTCAGAGGGGTAGGGTGCTGGCCCCATATGCTGGAGGTGGCGGGTTCAAACCCAGCCCCAGACAAAAACTGCAAAAAAAAAGACGGTACCAAATGTTGAAGATGACATGAAGAAATTAAAATTCTCATACATTCCTGTCAAGAATACAAAATGGTGGAGCCACGTGGAAACAGTTTGGCTGTTCTTCAAAAATTATACATAAAATTAACATGTGACCAAACACGTCTATTCCTACATAAATATTCAATTTAATTAAAGGAATATATTAACACAAAAATTTGTATGTGAAGGTTCTAGCAGCATTATTCATAATAACTAAAAAATGCAAACAACCCAAATGTTCATTAGCAAAAGGATAAGGAAAGTGTGATATGTTCATACAGTAAATATTATTTAATTATAAAAAGGAATAAAATACCAATATATGCTACAACATGGTGGGCCTTTAAAAGCCAGACACAGAAGTCCACATGTTGTATGAAATGTCCAGAATACACAAGTCCTTAGGGGCAGCAAATAGATGAGCAATTGCCAGAGACTGTGGGGGTGAGTGAACGGGCAGTGATTACTAATCAGCACAGGATTTCTTTCTGCCGTGATGAAAATGTTCTATACTTCGATAGTGCTGATGGCTGCACAACATTATATCTTTGAAAATCACTGAGTTATATACTTAAAAAAATTTAATTTTATGGCATGTGAATTATATCTCATTAACCAAAAAAAAAACATCCCCACTGAGGGGCATTCTATGAAATACATGGCCATTAGTCATCAAAAGTGTCAAGGTTCCCAAACCAAGAAAATTCTGAGAAACTTACAACAAAGATGAGCCTAAGAAGAACTGATCACTACGTGTCCACCAGTAACCTGTATGGTATACCACAGCTGAAAACAGACATTAAGGGAAAACTGAGGAACTCTAAGTCAAGTATAGACTTTGGCTGACAATTACGTATTGACACTGGCTCATTAATTTTGACAAATATACTGTAATAATCTAAGAAACTAATAATGGGGTGTAGAGGTTTCAGTATCAACCAATATGTTAGTACTGGAACCCTCTGTACTGTGTTCAAAATAGTTTTTTTTTTTTTTTTTTTTTTTTTTATTAAATCAAAATAGTTTTGTAAATCTAAGATTGTTCATTTAAAAAAAGCAAGAACAAGCTCCATGCCTGTAGCTCAGCAGCTGGGGTGCCAGCCACATACACTGGAGCTGGTGGTTTCAAACCCAGCCCGGGCCTGCCAAACAACAATGACAACTACAACCAAAAAATAGGGTGGGCGCCTATAGTCCCAGCTATTTGGGAGGCTGAGGCAAGAGAATTGCTTAAGCCCAAGAGTTTGAGATTGTTGTGAGCTGTGACGCCACAGTACTCTACCCAGGGCTACAGCTTGAGACTCTGCCTCAAAAAAAAAAAGCAAAAACAATAGGAATATTGTTCATGGAAGCATTACTTAAAGAGAGAGCTATAGTAAAGTGAAGAATGATCCAGAAAAGTTTGAATGTCAGATGTTGGTATTTTCCAAATCTTATATTTCCCTTCCTGAGAATAGAACTTATGAAGGGAATATAATGTGGTAGACAGAAGGTATGTTTTAAGTCTGTGAAGATGTGCATTTAAATCTCAACACTGTTACTAAATTGAGGAAAATATTTTTAACCTATGTCAGACTCTGTTTTTTAACTTACACCATGTGAAAATGATACATGGTTCAAAATATTGTGTAGCAGATTACATGGAATGCTATGTGCAAAGTTTTGGCCTTACTATCTGAATCATATTAAGTGCTAATAATGTTTTATTTATAATTTGCTAAAAAAATTCATTCAAAATTATGAATTTACAAAGAACTTTAAGATTTATCCCACAGACTTCTTATGGTGCATTTAAAGTTGCAGATAGTGGGCAAATCTGTCAGAAGGTAAAATGAAATCTGGTGCCATTCAATACATTTGACTTCAAAATGCATAAGCTCATATGTTGTCTGCAATCAGGCCTGGATTTGAGCATGAAATCCTGAACGGTTCATTGTTTTACTGGTTCATTAACATGCCACGTTCTAAATGAAACTTGGAAATCATTTCTAATTTTGATTTTTAGTTTGCAGATGTCTCAAGCCATACTCATTATGTCTATCGGCCGGTGGTTTATAACATTGCATTCACCTCCATTTCTCGTTCCAAGTCATGCTCATTTCATGCCTGCCAGCTCAGCCAAGGATGGACAGTAACCAGAGTGGCAATGGAATTTACTAATTTATCCAACCCAATCTCAATGTCTGTCTCCCTCTTTATGCATTAAGAAAATTGTACTTCATGAATGTGGTGGTCAGCCTTTTCAGATACAATCTAGACTGGATGGAAGCTTCCCTATTTCTCCTGGTCTGTTTCTAGACTCACTCAGAGTACATGGTCTGCAGCCTATATCTCTTAATTACTTACACCCGCCCTGGCATTTAATTATTATTATTGAAAATCACCATCACCTGCGTGGCATCTACGCCTGCACATTTGTCCAGAAAAGGAGCCAATAACATGCCTCACAATTTTGTGGCTGTCATTATCTGAGGAACACAATAATGACTTTGGACCCTGCTGTTTTTGTATAGCAATTAACAGGTGGCAAGTTTTGACTGCAATGTTTTTCCCAGCAGATACCGGAGAAAACACTGACATCTGGGCAAACAGATTAACTATTGAAACAAAGGCTCTGAAAGAGCCACCTCACAAGGACCCTGCCATTAGCCTGGATTTGCCAGGTTTCAACATGCTACCTATGCTTAGGACAGGGATTAAGGGGACGCTTTTTGGAGGCAATCTGCTTGCATTCAAATTCTGACTCTGTCCCTCTGTGGCACATGAGATGAAATCTACACAAGGCCTAGCTCCCATTATTATGACATCCAGGAGGGAAAGTGGTATTGTCTTTGCTTCTAGCAATAGGTCTGGCACATGGGGGCTGAGCAAGATCCCAGGGTAATTGGAAAATGGAGAACACTCAAATAGCAGATAATGGACTTTCTGCTAACAATGGGAAGTGGAGGTTCAAGTTTGTGACAGGAAAAACAAAATAGATGCTTTAATATTTACACTCCTAATAATAAAATGGGTCAACTAGCTGCACAGATTTTGGGAATAAAAAACCTGACACTTGTATGTGCATTAGACTAAACTATAGACATTATCACTATTACTATTCTTATGATTGTGAATATTCTTGAAAATGATTTAATTCTTTTTCTCAGTCTTAGAACAAGGCAGAAATGAAAGACTCAAAAGACGGAGAAGCCATTATTTATTACCTTAGTACCCCAGGGATGTTAAAATGTCTTCTCTTTATAATTACTACATGGTAGACATTAGAGGAAGCAATGAATAAGGGTGGACTTGTGGAAATGTTGACTTTGAACTAAATCTAGATAAAACCAAGTCCTGAATGTTGATTACAGGACTGTAAAGATGATGAGAATTGCCAGTGCTTTCTCTCATGTGAAATCAGTCACAACCATTTCCTTAAGGCAGAACTGTTTGACTATGGTACCCCAAGAAATGAGAATGAAAGTAGTTAATATGTGACTGACAACCAGGTTTTAGGCACTATACCAAGGGTTATTTCACTTAAATCATCACAATAATCTCAAGAGACAGTCGCTATCATTTTCTCCATTTCAGGTGATAGAAATGCAGACTAAAGAACTTTACAGACATGTCCTATGTTAAACAATAGTGAGTGATCAAACCAAGAAGTCGGGTCCAGGTTACCTGACTTCATTGCCCAAACTGTGAACCAATATGATGTAAATTCCTCCACACTAAACTACAGTGGATTTGATGAAAAGCTTTGAGTTTATATTCTAACCTTGGCATAAACAACTTGAAACTCCCTAAGCCTCAGTTTCATCATTTATATCTGAGAATAAGAGAGAGCATATAAACACGGCTTTAACCTCTTCAAGTCTCAGCTTTCTCTATTATAAAGGAGGATACTAACACCTCCTCCCCTCCTCCCTCTCTTCCTTCTTTCTTTCTTGAAACATTTGTTATTGCCAAAGTTGAGTTCTGGCCTCAAGTAGCTCACAGTTCATGAGAGAAATAGAATCATAAACACACATGAGAATATAGTATTGACCAAAAATAAGTGATCAATTGTTCCTGGCTTAGGAAAGAAGAATTAGTCAATAAAGTTTCAGGATATAAAATGGAAACACAAAAGTCAGTAGCATTACCATATACTAACAATTATTTGAAAACAAAATCATGAGAACTATCCTATTTATAATAACTACAACAAATACTTAGGAATAAACTTAACCAAGGAGGTGGAAGAGCTCTACCTTCAAAACTATAAAATCATGTTCCAAGAAATTGAATAAGACACAAAAGGAAAGATATCTCAGGTTTATGATTTAGAAGAATTGATATTGCAAAAATGTCCACAATACCAAAACAGTCTACAGACTCAATGCAAATGAATTCCAATGTATTTTTATAGCAATAGAAAAGGCAATTTTAAAATTCACATGGAACCCCCCCCAAACCCTCAAATAACCATAACAATTATGAACAAAGAGAACAAACTCAAAGGTATCACAGCACCAGATTTCAAACTATAATACAAAGCTATGGTAATTACAAGTAAAACACCATGGTACTGGCAAAAAATCAGACACATCAATCAGTGGAACAGAATAGAGAGCCCAGAAATAAATGAGGGTTTATGCCTGGCAGTCAATTGGTTTTCAACAAAGGTGCCAAGAAGACACAATGGGAAAGGGTAGTCAGTCTCTTCAATAAATGATGCTGGGGAAAATAGATATTCATATGTAGCAGAATGAAATTGGACCCTTGTTTCACACTGTATCATACAAAAATCAACTAAAAATGGATTAGACTTAAATATAGACTTTTATAAGAAAGTACAAAAGTGCTAGAGGAAAATATAAGAGACAAAACTATATAGCACACTGAACTAGGCAATAATATTTTTGGATTTAACCACAAAAGCACAGGTAACAAACACAAAAATAGATAAATGGGATTAACCAAGCTAAAAATCTTCTACTCAGCAAAGGAAACAATTAGCAGTGTATCAAGACAACCTACAGATTGGGAGAAAATATTTGCAAGACGGATCCCTTATAAGAGGTAAATATTCAATATTCCTTTGTGTAAAAGAAATTCAAACAACTTAATAGCAAAAAACCAAAAATGCCAACTAAAAAATGGTCAAGGAACCCAAGTAGACAACATACAAACAGATGTATGAAAAAAACCCCTCAATATTGCTAATTTTAAGGAACATACAGATTAAAACCACAATGAAGTATCATCTCACATGTGTCAGAACAACTATTTTTAAGAAAAAGAAAGAACAAATGTTGGAGAGGATATGGAGAAAAGCATTGACTGTTACTGGTAATGTCAATTAATATGGCCATTATAGAAAATTATATAAAGGTTCCTCAAAAAACTAAAAACAGAATTGCCACATGATCCAGTTATCCTACTTCTGCGCACTAAAAGTAATTAAAATCAGTTTGTTGAAGAGATGTCTGAATGCTCATGATATTGCAGTGATATTTACAATCGATCTAAGTATTCATCAGCAGATGAACAGACAGAGCAAATGTGGTGTATTCAGCTGAATAAACTGTTCTCCACTTCAGATGGAACTGGAGAACATTATAAGTGAAATAAGCCAAGCAAAAAAAGACAAATACTGTATATCACTTGTGCATGTAATCTAAAAGAATTGAACTCACAGAAGTGGAGATTAGAATGGTGATTACAGAGGCTGTGTGTGGGGTGGTGAGAATGGAAAGGTAAGTCAAAGAGTACAAACTCTCAGAGAATAGGAATATGGTTTTGTTTTGTTTTGTTTGAGATCTATTGTATAGTGTAGTAAACAGGTTAATAATACAGTATTATACATTTTAAAAGCAGCAAATGAGTAAATTTAAGAAGTTCTCACCACAAAAAACATTAAGTTAGCAAATTTTATTTAAATATTCTGGGTTATATTCATAAATCATAAAATAATTTTGTGCCTCAAAAGCATATAGAATAATAAATTATCATCTTTATAAATTTTTTAATTTTGAAAATAAAGAAAAAAGGAACATTCCGATCCACTGACATTTGACCCTAGGTCCGTTGACATTGAATATCACATTCCTTTCTAATTTTTATACATGTTCTAGTTGTATGCTATCGTGGTGATCATAGGCACTCAGTCTAATTCACTCTAATTCACTCAGTGACTAGATTAATAATGAAAATCATATAAAAAATTATTTCTATTATTTGATTAGACTTGGTAGGTTGCAAGCAGAAAGAAGCTGCATACCTTCTTTCTTCAACCCTTTTAAAACCACTTTATTGAATTATTTGTTCCTGCTCCTGGATAAAAGATAAGTCAATCTAACAGCACAATTTCTAGTCACATTATTTACTCTACCTCCAAGCTCTCAGCTTCCAGATAAAATTAACTTTCCTTGTGTTGAATAATTCCCAAAGAATTATTGGCAAAGAAACATGGGAAGATGAGTTCTGTTTCTTGAGAAAAAATGGATAGAATTTCAATTCTGACTGGTCAACTCTAGACCTTGCCTTACTCACATCTTGTAGGTAAGGGCATAGTGGATATACCAGAGGAAATAAAGTCATTATTTCTAACCAATAAACCTGGTATGAGTAAAACTGTATGCCCTGGTGTTGAACATGTGTGAGCAACTCATACCTGCTGTTCCCAACTCTTCAGCATGTATCATGGGGTTCTTGTTTTGCTGATTGACCACCTTCAGACCATCCTAATTCAAAAGACAAGTTTTTACCATGTTGACACTTAAAAAGTAATGGTAGGAGACTCTCAATCTCTTTCCTCTCAAATTATTTTTTAATCTCTAGGTCCTATTTTGCTCTAGGAAATGTCTGAGAATAGGAAAATAGTACTGGAAAGACATAGGGTTTGTCAAGCACAAGTGATTGATTTATATCCTCTCTGTGGGGCAATGGAGATAGTATCACCACATATTTATTTAATAACAAGATGCAATAGCCAAAACTCCAAGTTCATTTTCCTAATAGGCCAGAAAGAAGCTTGAAACTTCCATCCATAACACCTTTTGGATATTCTCTCACCAGCCTCCTTATGAGCACCAGAGTTAAGAATAAGCAACCCTTGTGGGTAGTTATTATTATCCTCATCTTTTTTTATATGATGAAATAAGTCATAGAGGTTACCTATGAGTAACCTCTGGGTCACATTGCCAGTGAGCAATAAAAATAGAATTCTAATAGAAATGGGATTCTGATTCAGAACTACCTGACTCCAAGGTGATGGTTCTGTGCAGTGCTTGCCTTGGAACCTGAAGGTAGCCACGTTTGTGTCTTTCCTCAAATGAAATGCTAGAGCTCAGAGGACATTCCCTTCCTCCCACCCTCTGACTTCTCTGTCTCCCTCTCTTTCTCCCTTTCTCACACACACGTCAGCTACTGACTTTGCCCAGAATTGGGCACCACTATAGGTTTAAGACCTGATATTTCTCCATGTTCTTCATAAATAAAATTCTGCCCTCTTCTGAGACTTACGGAAACTCCACCTAGGGCTCACATGCCTTCCCCACAGTTATACTAGTCCCTTCCTTTCATAGAGAAACCATTATTTTCTATCTTCATCCATCCTCAAAGAACCTTTTGTGATTAATTTTCTAAAAGGCTTCAGATTTCTAACTACAACTTTCCACCCACAGGCCCTCTAACATAATCTGATGGATGAAGCCTGGTCTTAAAGAAATTGTAGGAACAACTGCTTCATTATTTTCAAGCAAGGCTGAGAATGTAATAGGATGGACCTCTGAAAACAAATCCATCTCCTGTTGGAAGGCAGGGCAACATCCTAATACAGGGCACCTGTTGTTGAGATGGTGCACGTTGCCACTGAGAATCATGAATCTTTGAACAAGATTCCTTGAAAGCTTGTCACTCCCCTGCCCTTTCACTTGAAGGATGTGCCTGACTCCCAGTGCTATAAATACTGAATGGATTCTAATTGATTATCTGAGGCCAAGAGCTCTCATAAATGAGACTCATGGGTGAACTTCTTCAGTGAGTTCTAATTTTCAAGTGCACTTAAAAGCATAATTCAAGGATTAATGAATATTCAACAATATTTTTTAAAGATTTAAATAGAAATACATATTACATACATTTGTCAATGACTGTAGGAATTTTTGATTGTCACAACTTGAGAGGATGTTTCCCCTTGGCATCTAGTAAGTCTAGTAAGTGGAGGCCAGACACGCTGCTAAAACCTTACAGTGCTCAGGGCCTCACAACACAAAATATCAGTAGTGCTGAGGTTCAGAAACCCTGAACTACCCTGGAAGGTTTCCTAAGAGCAAAGGTTATATTTTACAAAATGTTGGTACCAGAAATGACCTCAAAGATTGTTGAGTGATATTTTAACAAACATTTACTGAGCTTCTGTTGTTATGTATATAGGGTTTTCAGTTAGCTATTTATTCATTTATTTGATTATTCAGTATTTGTTAGAATCACAGTTTCTAATCACTGGAAATTACACATACAGATTCTGGGTGTTCTTCATATGTGCAAAAGGGGTTTTTGAACTTGACTGTGCAGAGTCAGTGGTTCTATTAACATATACTCAGTAGGATGATTTTGTTCCTATTGGAAGAGCATTTTCCCCCAAGGAGCTTCAAAAACAGGCAGTAAAGAGAACACAGAGAAAGAGAAGAAATGACAGGCTAACATTCTCCTCTCTAGCAGGAAGGGCTGGATACCTGTCAAATCTGGTGAAATTCAGGACACAGACAATTACAGTTTGCGGAGTTCATGTGAAGCCCCATGCAGGGAAGAGGAGCAAGCTTTTCTTCCCACACTCTGCCCCAGAGCACTGTTCAGCTTGGCCACAAAGAGCTTAACCAGGTCGTCAGGAAGACATATGCACCTATAGCAGCAGCGTCCTAAGAAGCGCCTGTGGTGAGTGGTCACCTCTACAGAAGTAGAACCTTCATCAGGGGCTGATGCAGAAAATTGAGAGGCCTCTATATAGCCTCAGGGGCACTTAAGGGATCTCATAAGTAAACAAAGACTCTCTTGAAAAGAGGTAGTTAAGCCAAGGCACTGAAAGCCATTGTGATTTGGACAAAGTTGATAAAGAGATGAAATTCAAACTCAAAGCTCCCTGGAATCTGGGATGTTTGGATTTCCCAAGTGAAAGACATAGCTATGTCCTTAGGGAATTTACAGCATCATTGGGAAGGGGCAACATACACATTATTTCTTTTAGGGAAAAGTGTTGTTTGTTCAGCAACTATAATACACAATCTCTCTGTTAGATATTTTCAGATGACATATGAAATTATTCTTTTTCATACATTTTTACCTACAATATTTAATGGTGGATATCAATATACTCCTTTAATAGACAAAGAAACTGAAACTCAAAAACATTAAATAATTTTCCAATATCAATAGTTCTCCACATATCCCTGTTCTCTGCTGGTTTTGAGCCTTCACATATTCCATCATTTGTTTCTGAAATATTTCTACCCACCATGGGTCCCTGATTACCTCCTACTTGCCCTAATAACTTCAGCATCAGGCTTCTCTGATCCCACTGGACCAATTTTTTCTATTATATGTGCTCATAAAATTCTATTTTTTTCCTTTGTGTAATAGTCATGAACTTATTTATTACTCCTAATTCTTTAAATTTTGTTAATATCTGTTTTCTCTGCTGAATTAAAAGACGCTTAGGGGGCCAAACCATGACTCCTCTGATTCCTCCGTCTTCTCAGTCTGTGTCACAGTACCAGGTTCATGGTGAGCCCTCAATATGATTTGTTGATGAAATACCTGATGACTAAGGTGCCTAGAAGGCCAGAGAGAAGAATTTTGGATAGCCACATGGAACACAAAAGGTATTTAAAAAAGGGTACCAAAAGAACCAATTAGAAAATTAAATTATGACCAGGCAGTAAAAGGTAAGTAATGTCAGCTAAAGAATGTCATGTAGTCCTTGAGAGCCACCAATGATGATTTAGAGCTGGTGAAGGTCTTCACCACCTCTGTACTTTCGAAAGTGTCTTCTGGAAGCTGCATGCCTGTTGGCACACAGTAGGAGGGAGTGGAGATGGTGACACCAGTTGGGTGGCTAGTGCAACCATTGCAGCTGGGGGTAACAGGGTCCAAGTACAACACAACAGAGCGAGGAGAGAAGGGAGTGTGACGGGAGCTGTCTCAGTGACATTGCTGGAGACAAGGAAGTGGACTGGATCAGGAAAGAACATGTCGTCAGAGAAAATTTCTGATTTCTAAACCTGGATGTCTAGGAGGATAGTGAGGCCATTAACAGAAATGCAAAACAGCTTTGAGTGTCAAAGGATGGGTTCATGCACTGCCTGTTCTCCGTGAGTTTGTCCTTGACTGTCTTCTTTTCCTTCCCCCTCTGCTCTTTCTTAGTGATCTCATTGCATTTCAGTGCTTTGAAAAGGTAAGTTGAAGCAACATGGTTTGTAGAATGATGGGGAAACTGTGGTTTGGGAGGTTAACTCCGTCTATTCAAACCCTGCTCCTGCTAGCGTTCCCTCTCTGCAGACTTTGCTCAGTCAGTAAGTCTCAGACTCTTTGTTCATAGTGGAGCTATAATCAGGGAGAAAGATGACCTCTTCATAGTTCATTGTACATACTAAGAGATTAATATCTTCTTGACCATATTGGTGGTTGGGAATTTCTGGTGCTGAATAGTGATTCATGAAGGGATGTTATGATCATTGATATTTTCACTGCCAGGTAAATAAAATCTTGCCACATTGCCTTAGAGAGAAATTTTTCTCTAAATTAGATCTTGTCATGCTGAAGAAATTATTGTCTTCAATGACTGCTCATATAAACAATTTATTTTTTTATTTTCATCATTTTGAGACAAAATCTCTCTGTCACCATGGATAAAGTGCCATGGCACCATAGCTTACATCAACCTCAAACTCCTGGGTTTGAGTGATTCTTTTGCCTCAGACTCTGAAGTAGCTGGGTAGCTGGGATTATAGGCACCTGTCACAACACCCAGGTACTTTTTCTTATTTTTAGTAGAGACAGGGTCTTGCTCTTGCTCTGGCAGGTCTTGAACTCCTGAGCTCAAGCAATCCACCAGACTCAGGTTCCCTGAGTTCTAGGATTACAGGCGTGAGCCATTGCACCTGGCTCATAAAAACACTTTAATATATAATTCAGACTTAAACATAAATGTCTAATAAGTATAGAAAAGGTTCTAAGTGCTTTCTGTTCCTTCTATTTATGTCCTTACTTTTTTTTTTTTTTTTTTTTGAGAAAGAGTCTCACTGTGTCGCCCTTGGTAGAGTGCCATGGCATCACAGCTCACAGCAACCTTAAACTCTTGGACTCAAGTGATTCTCTTGCCTCAGCCTCCCAAGTAGCTGGGACAACAGGCACCCACCACAATGCCTGGCTATTTTTAGAGACAAGGTCTTCCACAGGCTCACGCTGGTCTCAAACCTGTGAGCTCAGGCAATCCACCCGCCTCAGCCTTCCAGAGTGCTAGGATTGCAGGCATAAACCACTGTGCCTGGCATATTTCCTTATATATTGATACACCAAAGAATGTGTCTAAGTTATCAACTGCTGCACAATCACCAATATATTGAGCTCACACTTCTGTGAGCCCCCACATTTGTCTAAACTCAACTAAACAGCTTCCATCTGTGACAGTCTTGGGCAACATTGGTTTATTCATTCAGGCTTGTGGGTGAGGAGGCTAGAGCTGGCTAGTTTAAAGTGACATGGCAGGTAGGCTTCAAACAGGCCACCAACGAACTCTGCCTCTTGGCACCTCTGCTCTTCTGCTATCCCTTCTCACGCTCAATCTGGACAGATGGTGTGCCTTTCTTTAAATCAATAAAATGCAGACAAAGTGACACTGTGCTAATCTGAGGTCTAACCTTTAAGGAAGGCTGACAGATTCCATTTCTTGCTGTTTTAAAAACCCTGAATGGCCATGTGAGAAGTTCGAGCTATTATGCTGGAAAAATCATACAGCAGAGATACAGCAGCAAGTTCTCCCAGAGAAGCTTTGGGATGACAGAGACAAAGACAGCACTTCAAGGAGGGCAGATATAAAGTGTTTATTATTATAGGGTCCGGGTCCGGGTGGAAGAGAGCTAGTGCGCATGGATTGAGAAAGGCGTCTCTGACAAAGGTTAGGATGTGAAAGTATAAAATTTATCTTATCTTCTTGGAAGGACAGAAGAGGTGTAAGAGTGACAGAGAGGGGAAAGAGAAGGAGAAAGGACAGGCAGGGAGATGGGGCGGCATCCCAGAGAAGGAGAAGGGAAAGCCAGCACGGAGGCCAAGAGGTTTGCAGTATTTACTGAAGCAAAGAGAAAGAGAAATAGTGATTGTAACCAAATTAGCAGGGCACTAAGAATGCTAGATCTGCTCTGCCTTCTTGCCCGCAGGCAGATGATAGAATCAGCTGTGTGAAACTGTTGCACCCTTTCTTTTTCTTTAGAGAATGCCTGATAGCAGAAATGGGTGTTCAAAGTCTTCTCTAGCATCTTGCCCTAAAGATAAGATTTTAGGCAGTATCTGTGACTTGCCCAAGGCCATGCAGCTGGTGTGTCATAGAGTTGGGATTCTTAAATAGGTGTGTTTTCTCCAGGTGTGTTTTCACAGTCTCTCTCTTCTTTCAGGCCATTTCTATGCTTTAGTCATTTGTGTGTGTGTTTATTTGAGCTCTAGTAATCTTTCCCAAGTAAATCTTCAAGTGTTTTCCTTGTCTTTTGGTGACCATCCATAATTTAAAAATGAGAAATTTCTGGTTACATGTCTGGGACTTCAAAGTTGGATGCTGAATCCATTAACCTTTAAGTGAGAGCAGCCTGGGGAGGTATTAACTCCCAGCTTGAGCAGCCGGGCTTGTCACTAAGCTTCTCAAATGGGTTAGTCATCAGCATTCTTTATTAGCTGCTAAACAATTGGTTCCAAATGAAAAGTTTACAGAATTACTGCTGAAAAGGTACAAGGGGCACTGGGCACTGGACACCTTTCTGAGGAGATGATTTGATACCAGTCCACAATTTTGTGTCACCTTGATGTTGCAACTAATTAAGTGGCTATTGATACAATTGTATAAAGACTACACCTGTGCTTACTATTCTGTAATTCATAGTGAAGATTTATAATCATTCATAATAGTATTATTTATAATTATATTCATAATTATAATTATTACTTCTTTATTATAAATAATTATCAGATTCTTATGATGAACACATCAAGCCATGAATCTGCCTTATTTTCCCCTCAAGGAGAAAATGTGATTGGTGTCAAGGACCTGCGGTCTTCTTTGCCCCACAATGCATCAGATGGTGTATGAGTTATGTCTTTCTCAGCCACATACAGAGGGTCGCTTGATAATGAATTGGGCTTTGGCCAAAACCCTAGATCTCCAAAATCTTCATGTCCTGTCCTTCCATGAGACTTCTGAAGAAGATGCGTGTTTTGAAGATAAAGCAAGGTAAAATCTATCTTTTCCAACCATAAGGCTCTTGCCCACCACCATCCCCCAAAACAAAACCCTTGTCTCACCTAGTAAGCTAGACTAGAATCCAAGACAGCTTCTTTTATTCAGTCTAGAGATTGATAGGGTTCAAGAAGCTTCTTTATGTCTCTCTCCCAGGCCCACGTTTAACGCCTTCTTCAATGATAAGGAAAAGAGAATCTTAGAAAACCAGACTTTCTCTCAGAGGTCTAGCCTTAGGATATTCTGCATATTCCCAAGCCTTCTCCAAAAGGAGTAGAATCCAGTCAGCACAGTCCCAAACTCGACTCACCTTACCTGTTGCATGGGGGTGAAAATATTTCAAGAGATAATATCGCAACTCTTTTATTACCAACACCCTACAGTTTCCTTATATTTTACCCATCCACCTGTGGGAAGAGTAAGGGGTTAAAGAGGGTAAAGAAATTTAGTCTTTGGACCAAAGAATTTTGGTCAATTTATTTGGTAAAGAAATTTGGTCTTCCACTAGAGGCCACCATGTTGTAGACTAATGCCAAGCCCTCTCTAACTCTCTTCCTCCTTCTCTTCAATAAAGAATGCCAGGATGAATCTCACGTGTGGCCTACTGAGATCCCACTCTTTCTCTTCTTCTCTTGTAGAACTGAGGTGGTTTTGTCTTTATCTGTCAAAAGCCATCAGTGAGATCCCCTCTTGGCCTTTTGACTAAAGTCAAGTGCAAAGTCATCGGTAAGAAGAACTGTATTTTTAAGGGAGAAGAATGAAGGTGGCCTATGGGGCTTGGATGGTGTTGATTGGTGCCTTCTGCTCTAGAACTGAATACATCATCAGCACTTTATGCTTTATTTTAAAGATATGGCTAGAGAATGCTTGTTACTCCTCTGTCTTTTGTTTATTTGTTCATATCTATCTTAGATAGTTTATTCACTGTTTGATCCCAACACTTAACGGCATCCCTGTCTAGACTAAGATTAATTGAATTCACTAAGCCTAAATGTAAAGGGCTGAATAGTCTATATAGAAGAGACCTGAAAATTTAATGCTAGCTCATAAGGAAATTCATATGAATCCACACAAGATATAAAGAGGCCCCTTGATAGAGTTTGACAGAGACATATGCATGAGATTTTGAAGCAGTATTCTCAAATTAGCAGTAGAAAGTCACATGTAGATCCATAGTGTTATGCAGTTGTAATAGAAATAGTAGTAACGTGGTGGTAACAATTGCGTTTATTTCCCTTGTCATTCCACAAGCACAGCTCCCAACATCCTGTCATAATGTTCATCACCCATTCTTTCTTCTTAAGCTCTAGACACCTTTTCAGAATTCACTATAAATTTCACCTCTTCCAGGAATCCTTCCTTGATGATATAGGTTGGAATCAATAATTTCTCATCTTTCTCCCACAACAATATGCTCATACCTTTCATCAATTACCATTTTATAATATACTGAACTAATCTGTTGATTGAGCTACCTTTTCCTTTATGGTGTAAAGGAAGGGATTACCTTCTTACTTTTCTAGATTAAAATAAAAGTGGTTAGCACAATATCATATGCAATGAAGTTTGTCAAATTAATGAATAGAAAAATGCAAACTGAATCCCGTATAGATTAAACTACAGAATAAAAGATATTGTCAATAGTGAGATTTCAGGTATCAGGTATGCTATTTCAATGCATAGCAAGGCTCCATGTAACAGGTAGACTCTGCTAATTAATGTTACATATTCATCCAAATACATCATGATGGAATCTAATTATCTCCAGTGATGACTCAATTAGTCAGCCTGAGTGACAAGGAGATCTGACTCAGGAGGGTAAATCTTGCTGAGGACAAGCACAAATTTGCAAGAGTCAGCACTAAATTGATATCATTATAATTCTAGTTTCTGAGTATGTGGGTCATAATTGAGTCAATGAACACATTCTCAACATTGATTCTCAAGAATTAATATTACTCATATAGTTACTCCAATATAAAGAGGGTGGTTAACACTTGCCAAAAGTAAGACCTTAGGAGTGTTCTTATAATAGTAACAATTTCTTTTTATAAATAATTATTCATAAGCTTTCTAGAAATTAATCTTCTAAAAAGAGGTTCCATGTCTTAGCAAAATTCATTGAAATACTCTGTGTAGTTTTTGCACACATAAAACAGAAAATTATCTTTTAGCAGACAGAATTCTTCAATCCTATGAATTCACAGCATTTTTAGGCAAAACACTTTATATGATAGATATTCCAATTACCCTGGTTTGATTATATGGCTACATCAAATTATCACATATACCCTGGAAATATGTATATATACCCCCCAAATTTAAATTAAAAATTAAATGAATTAAAAATAAAACACTTTAAAGAATAATTAAGAATAATTATTACCAGGTAATCAATTCTTGATGAACATGTAGATATTTATAATACATATTTTTTAAATGATACATTTCTTTATCTATAATATCTATAATTTGCCTTGTTACTAAAATATTGGGGTAAGTTATATGATTATATAAAATATCAGAAAATGAAAATAGGGGAGATTAACTGAAATGTAGAGGAGAAAAAAGACTAAACAAGAGTACAAATATGATATTAAATCAGGAGTGAACTTCATGGAGACTTGGCCTCCATCGATGTCCAATATTTGTGACTGCAGGAGTGGAGAAGAGGTATATACAAAGCTCAGAGATTTTTTAGCAGTATAATTTTGATAAATCCTTGTGGTGAAAACAACAAAAATGCTCAGAAAAATGTGACTGACTCAGACAGAAATGTGCAGTGAAATCTAATGGAAAATATCTTCAATTGTATCTCTGTAGTAGATACAATAATAAATTTCATAAAGCTATATCACAGAACATCTTTCAATATAGGCCATGGCGTTTAGTCCAGTGTACCAAAATAGCTTGTTCTAGCTATACTTGTTTCTAGACAAAGGCAACCCAGAGTGACATGGTACGTGGGAACAGCTCAGACTTATGCCTGAGCTGCTTGTGCTCCAGCCAATTTAGGCCTTTAACCAGACATGTAGCTTTAGAAAATAAATATAAAGGTAAACATGTTAAAACCTAAAATTAGGCCCATGCCAGATCAATCTACTTTGAGGTTTTTTGTGTATTTTTTTTTCCCTTAATGAAAATCAAGAAGCTAATACTCACTGCAAAAATACGAATTACTTCATTCTAAATCGAACAAATTCTTTTTTTATTTCCTCAGAGAATTCCAGGATGTTATCCCACAATTACTTAAACAGAAATAAAAAATTGAATCTCCACAGGATTCTGCCAATTATATTTAATTAAAGAAATGCATATTTACTGGGCACATCTTTGGTGCCAGATATTGTCACCAGTGACTACTTATGTGGGTCAACCCCCCCCCCCATCTTTCTTGGTCTTTATCTTCATTTAAATTCTGAAGGCTGAAATCCACTAATTAAACATTTCTTGCTCACAATAGAATTTATTTATACTTCTAAGCAAGTGCCTTCTCTCACTAGGCAGATCATTCCTTTTTTAGGGATTTTCATTAGATAGAAAATTTTCCCAGGAGGCCTTTTCATTAATTTCAATTCTTACTTCTGCCTAATCCAACTTCCTCAGCCCAAACCCATCCAGATATTACAACAGATCTTCTGATGCTCTTTCCTATAAAGACAAAACCATAAAATATCTAGTATCAATCCAAACAGAGATGGGACAAAACCCAAGCCTTCAAGCTTCCTAATCTGAGGATTATTAAGGCATTATTCTTCTGGCAAGACAGTATATGGATTCCCTGGGAATTTTCCCAAGATGTGCTTCTCTTCAAACCTCCTGTTCACACCACTAGCCCAGGATATGCATTGGACTCCCACTCAGCTCGTCTTGCTGGGTTACTAAGAGTGGCTCTGAAGAGAAACTTCTACTATTAGACTAGAGCCATGTACTAAATGGCCTCATTTTTCCTACCTCTTAGAGTCTGATCCTGAGAAGTGACCAGTAAGTAGATTCTACCCTAAGATCATCCCTGTGGTGAAGGCAAACTCAATGACAAGGACACATTCTTCTCTGATTTCATTCATTCAGCATGTATTTGTTGAGTATTGTCCCTGGGTCAAGTACTCTTCTAGGCACTGAGGATGAGAGAAGAGTAGTGTGAAGATTGCACAGAGAATGAGGACACGTTGCTAAACAGGCAATGGTGATTCAGTGCCCTGAGTGGTGCGGTACAGGGCACTTTGGATCTAAAGAATCAGCATTAATTTAGTCTTGGAAAAATAGGGAAGACTTCCTGGAAGTAGTAATATTTAAATTGAGACCTGAAGGTGTAAGGAGTTAGCTAAGTGGAGAAAGTTCCAGGCTGAGGAAGCAGCACGCACAAAGCAAGGCAAGGAGGTGGGAAGAAGCTGGGCCATGGGACTGAGAGAAGTTCAGCATGGTTAGACTGAAAAGGACAGGGTCCACAGACAAAGCCGCAAAGGCAGATGGCAATTAGGCCTCGAAGCTCTGCTGAGCTGTGATCTATGGGCTAGCAGCATGGAACTACTCAGAGCTATGGAATTTCAGATGCCACTTTAGACTTCCTGAATCACAATCTGTATTGCAACAAGATCACCTAGTGATTCATATGCATATTAAAATGGATAAACTGAGTCTAGATCACACTCATAAGTTTGTAGCATGTCCTAAGGACCTGGAGGGTGACACTTAAGAATTCTAAGCAGAGGAGTGGCATGATCATTGCTATGCTTTAGAAAGGGAAATGAATAAGACAGGAGTGAGATCTAACAGTTGTCTGATTCTTCCACACTGCTTTCCTTATTTTCCCTGGAAAGCTTGCTGCCAGCTGCTCTTGGAATCATAGCTGAGCTTACAGCTGCTGTTACATCTGCAGGACCCTGCTCAGATCCAGGGTCATCTTTTCTCTATGATCATTCCTTAAAATGGCCCCACCACCAAGAGATGGGGCACTAGATTCTGTGTAGTCTACCAAAAATGACTTCTCAGGCAAAACTCCTTCTCTCCAATCACTCTCCCATCGTCTCAGCTAAGACATTTCTTTTCTACATCTTTACTATAATCTCCTCCAAATGAAGAATTGTAGCTGAGAATCTACTGACTACAACATTGCTTAAATCATAGGTTATTGTTAACCTTGGGCAAGTTACTGAACCTCTCTGATTTCAATTTCCTCATCTGTAAGATGGTAATGATGATAATAATATTGACTTTGAATGTTTTCCTGAGCAATAATAGCTCCATACAGTTACTGAAACACAGAAATTAATTTACTTGTGTTTAGTCTTACTCCTCTTCAGTCAGTCTTACTACTGATGTATATTTGTATTATTTGGACAAGCTCACTGCCTGTATACAGGTTGGTTTCTAGCAGCCCTGACATGAGGTACAACAGGGCCATGGGTTGGAGATCATTGGAACTGAAGGAAACCTAGCATAATATTGAGAGCCTAAGTAAGGTAAAATGACAGACCCTGAGACTCCAGGATAGGATAGACAATCTCGGGCAGAAGGTAATTAGATGAGGAGGCTAGACAAGTTTCATTAGGTGCTGGAGTGTAGCAATTATTTTTATAAAGGGAGGGGGTCCCGCTTTTCTAGGCTATGATGGGAGAATCTGTTAAAGGTGTTCATTGATTTAGAGAGCCAAAATTGTCTTCTAAAAGTTAACTCTTCAAGGCTTCTCTTATTCTTATAACCTTCAGGTGTCCCCATAGTATTGCTTATAATGAGACACAAGGTTAACCTTGATCGGAGGTTTGCATACCTCTCTAATCTGTATCTTACCACTGCTCACTATGTACCCAGGTCTCTAGACACAAAAGAATTACAGATTACCTAACTAATCCTACCCTTTTTCATGCTTCTCCTTCCACTGAGAAATTCTTTACAAGTATACTGACAATTCCTCAATGCTAAATTCAAGTAATAACTTGTTTGTTGAAAGATTGGCTTCTTTCTGGAAAAATGAATTGCTTGCTAATTTTTTTCCCAGCAATGGATCACACGCTACTTGTTTTAGAGCAATTATCACTCTATATGCATGCAGGTCTATAGCGATAGATAGATAGATAGATAGATAGATGTGTGCATATGTATTACATATGTATATGGTTTTTTTTTAAATCCATTTACCTCCAGCAAGCAGAAGGATCTACCAAAACCCTTTTACCCTATTCAATGTGAAATGTAGACTTATTGTTTCTCAGAATAGAGTTTGTTGGACGAGCATATAGTTAATTTATTTAAATAAACTGTAGCCATGTCACTTGAAAAATATTTTTTAAAGCCAAAAGCAAGAAGAAAAAGAAACAGAGCTTGTTCCATTGTATAGTATCAAAAACATCAGCTGCATTCTGGATGATTACAACTCTTTTGAGGGTAGTTAAAAGATAGCATTTTTCTCTGCCTGTGTCCTTCCACTGACACTGTGTCTGAGAAGCTGAGGAGGATGAACAGGCAGCATTCCGTGATGTTTAAGCAGAGAACATCTTCCTCCACTGCACTGATAGTTATTCAAGCAATGCCAGGCTGACAGGAGCATCCCAGCCAGTTGTTGTTAACAATTCAGCCATCTGTCATCCCAAGAGCACAGCAGAAGAGCTCCTCTTTCTCAATTCCAAATTGAGTCTTGATTCCAAACTCAACAGAATGTCTGACTTCTCAATTTCTGATCTTGTTGGTTCCAATCTTCCATTTGGTGCCATCTTGTCTGCTAGTGCCAGTGCCAGGAGTTGTCCTGGAAATGTGAAGAGGGGCAATAAGTCCCTTTGCATAGTCCTGACAAAACCCCTTGCCCTCCCCAACCAGTCTCAATGTTCTTAGAATAATGCAATCAAAATATAGGCCATGATCTTTCTGTACCTCAGGGCCAGTTCTCTAATTCCCCTTGCAAACAGATTGTCTCATCTCTCAAAACTATTCGTTCTTTGTAGAAAATATCTACCAGACAGTGCTGTTGAATTTGTATTCATAGTCCATTTTCTAGAATATTGTGGTAGACTATAAATTTTTTTGTTGAAAGAATAAATAGGTTCCTGTAGAATTCTTTAAAATATTTATTTGGTATTTTGATAGGTGCTGATGGTTCAAAGACAAAAAGTGACAGTCTTTACTTGAAGAGTTTTATAGTCTAGTAAGGAATACAGGAAAATGCAAATAATTGCAAAAACCATGTGACAGATGGTGCAGTTTAGACAAATGTTCCAGTTCTGGGGGAACATCACAAAAAGGACAGTTCAAGTCCATGAATTGGGCAATTGGAGAAGACAATGATATGCTTGGGTTGATCTCCACAATATGAATAAAAATTGTCCAGGCAGAAACTTGCAAAACTACATGCTCAATAGAAAAGGCAGTTGGAGCAAGGTTGTACGAATATGAAAGAACATAAAACATGTGAGAAACTGCCAGCACTTCCTTATGGCTGGATGACACAGTGGAGATTAGGGGGTGATGGGGAGGAGGCTGGCAGGAAAGGTAGAAGCAGGTCACAGAGGGCCTTGGAGGGGCCAGATCCCCATGCATTGTCTGAACCAGGAAACCTCTATCTCTGTCTATATACATACCTTAAGTAGGAAATGCCAAGGGTGGCTAGACACAACTCTCCAAGTAAAGCTGAATGTTGATCTGTTTTGTTTTGTTTTGAAGAGACAAGGTCTCATTCTGCCACTCAGGATGGAATGCAGTTGTGCAATCATGGCTCACTGCATGGTGCTCACATGGTCCACCTCAGACTCCCAAGTTGCTAGAACTATAAATATACAACTCCATGCCTGGCTAATTTTTGTTTTGTTTTCTTTTTTGTAGAGACAGGGTCTTTCTTGCACAAGTTGATTTCAAACTCCTGGCCTCAGAAGATCCTCCTGCCTCGGCCTCCTCAGTTCTGGGATTGTAGACATGAGCCACTGCACCTGGCCAGACAGCTGAGTATTTGGGCCGAGAATTGTTCTCTCAGGATATGTTATTAATTGTTATGCAAGTGGAGTGAGTTGTCAATGGTCTTCAAAGCCTCTGTTGCTGACCTGCCAGGTTTCAGAGGCTATGGTTCCGGGTGACTGGCTGACCAGCAGAACTGAAGATGTCCCTTTTTGGTTGGATTTCAGAAGCATGCTCCCTGAATTAAGTTGTCATTAACAATCAGATTGAGGACAGTCGTCATTGGTTAAGCAAGTTTAAAACCATTTTTCATTCACATGACTGTATTCTTCCCTTATGGGTATTTTGAGGACCATGTTGGTGCTTGGATTTATTGGCAATAAGGAGTTACTGAATGATTTTTAGAAAAAGTAATAAGATTGGTAAATTTTAAAAGACTATTTTGACCTGAGTGAGAAAAAGATGCAAGGATGGAAGCATGGTGCCCAGTCAAGAGCTCTTCTAATAGAGAGTGGGAGGATTACTGAGGTAGACTGAGTCCTCGGGGAAGAGTGTTGGCAGCTGCAGCCCAAAGAATATGAGATCAAGTGAAATAAACCTCAACAAATATAAAAGAATTAAAGTCACTACAGAGTTTTCATTAACCATGATGGAATCGGTCCAGCAATCAATGACAGAAAGCCAACAGGTTAATCTTTAAACGTGTGAAAATTAAACAACAAACATTTATTTATTTATTTATTTATTTATACAGAGTTTCAAGCTGTTGCCCTAGGTAGAGTGCCATGGTGTCATCATAGCTCACAGCAACCTCCAACTTTTGGCTAAAGCAATCCTCTTGCCTTAGTTTTTCTATTTTTAGTCGAGACAGGGGGCAGGGTTCTCCTGCTTGTTCAGGCTAATCTTGAACTTGTGAGATCAAGGAATCCACCTGCTTTGGCCTCCCAGAGGGCTAGGATTATAGGCATGTGTCACTGTACCTGGCAGCAACAAACTTTTAAATAAGTCATGTGAAAAGAGGAAGCCTGAAAATTAAAAAAGTGAACAATAATATACAGCACTGAATTAAAACAAAAATGTGGGTATCAGAACAGCATTGCAGTGTTGAAAGGAAGATTTATAGAACTAACTACTTACATTAGAAACAAGGAACAATCTCAAGTCAATATTCCAAACTTCTACCTCTGGAAAGTGAAAAAGGAAAATCAAAATAAATTCAAAGAAAGAAGGAAGGAGATAATAAAGCTAAAAACAGAAATTAGTGCAATAGAAAAAAAATAGAGAAATTTAATCAAACAAAAAGTCAGTTCCTCAAAACAAATCAATACAGTTGTTGGACTTCTATCAAAACTGAGAAAAATGAAAGAGAAGATACAAGTCACCAACATCAGGAGTGGACTAGGGAATGTGACTATGCTACCATAGCCATTGAACAAGTAATAAGAACATTCTATGAACAATTCTACATTCATGAATTCATCAACTTAGAAGAACTAGACCAATCCTTTAACTCTGTTAACTATTTCAATCTTTCTTTAATTTGACTATGTCATTCTAATTGTTTCTGGCGAGAATTCATTCAACTCTGCTGTTCTCAAACACATGATAAGTTGTTTTTCTCTTGCTCTACAATATTTTTCCTTTATTTTTTTTTCTTTCACTTTGACTATAATACTGTTAGGTAAGATTCTCTCTGTGTTTATAGCATTAAACTTGGGATTCATTGGCTTCCTTGGATCTATTGATTAATGAATTTTATCAAATTTTGAAATGTTTCAGCAATTATTTCTTAGAATAAATCTAGGCTTTCTTTCTCATAACATTAGTAAAATATAGTAACTTTAATCTCCCCTCATCATCCCTGAGAATTATGTAACAGTCATCATTTCTATCATGTATTATTTTAGTTTTACCCTATAGGAAAGTTTCCATTTATATTATTATTGCATTTTTACATAGTATACCAAGATTGTGAAGGTGATGTTTTTGTTTTTTGGTTGGAACTGATTCTTGCATCTTGTGTCTTCTCCCTAAGTTAATTGCTTCCTTCTCTTTAATGAACATCCCCTAATTGCTGTTGCTCTATAAGAATCTTTGAGTGGCCCACTCTCTTAATTTTGGTTTCTCTGATAATAATTTCAGTTTTTTCATCTCTTTCAAATGTTATTTTAGGGTAATCAGTTGTAGATGAGAGGAATGTACTTCTATAGGGGTTGAATGTCAGCTTCGGAATCCAGCTATCTGAGCTGGATTCCCAGCTGCACTCCAGGCCAGCTGTAGAAAGTATTTTTTTAATTCAAAATTCAACTTTTAGTTATTTATTTGTTTCTGTTATATGTGAAACTGACATCCATATCATATCTTGATCTTAATCCAATAATTTGTTTAGTTCTATTATTATTTTTAATTTATTTGTATAGATTTGTGTATGGGGAGGCAGAGCAAAATGGCAGACTAGAGACAACTTCTTTGCAGTTGGGTGTGGTGAGTTTGGGGAGAGAAGACTCCAGACACCTCTGGCTTCTGAGCTCTACCCAGAAACGTCCCTTCGGGGGCATAGGGAAGCAGCAGGAGAGTTTAGGACCCCAAGAGGAGGACAAAGCAGTGGAAAAGTGGCAAGTGTTTGCAATCAGTCTGAAGCCAGTCAGTCATGGTGGCTGCCGTGGTAGCAGCTACAGCAGCAGTGAGAGTTTGAAGACAGGGATGGTCTTCCCTGTGGGTTTTTTTTTTTTTGGACTTGGACACCTGGTTGAGTTACCTGTGGAGACCTTGGACGAGTGAGCAAGTGACTTTGCACAGCACCCAGAGGCGGGGACTGAACTACCTGGGCAGAGCAGAGCTTTCATTGTTCAGCTGAAGGCCAGGCATAGCCAGTGTGGAAAAGTGCCTTGCAGGCTTGGCCCTCAGGGTTCTAGAACAAGGCCAGTTCTGGCAGACTTGATGAGCAGGCAGCCACTTTTGGAAAGATCCAAACAACACACACTTTCCTGGGAAAGCCACCGCTCAGTCAAGGTACATGGTTTGGAAAGGTCGAGGAATGTCTATTAAGTAGGCTGGGAAGACATTCAGCCTTCCAACCCCATGGGGTTTGAGGGCAAAGAAGTCAGCAAAGGCTTCCATCTTATACAGCTGTATCGGCATTTTGATTAGCATCTTGTACCCCAAAAGATCACCTATTGCCCAGGCAATATTCAACAAGTTTGTGTGTGTGTGTATTTCTTTTCTCTTTTTAAAAATTTGTCTTGAATTTTTTCCCCCTAGATTTTTCTTTTTCTTTTTTTTTCTTAATTTTTCTTGTGCAAATATAATTTTTCATTGTTGCCTTGTTTAATAATAAGGGCTTCGGTTTTGCTAGTTTTTCTGACCCTGTTGTTTGTTTTATTCCTAATATTATCCCCTAAGGTTTTTTTTTTTATTTAAAGTATTTTTGTTTTTCTTCTCTATTTGGTGGAGGTTGGGTCTTTTGTCTTCTTAGGCTGGCAAAGAGCTACAGACGTCAAGGGACCCACCCAACCCAGCCCCCCAGAGACTGGGATTTATGGGTATGAGTGAAAGTTCCCTACTATACACCACTAATGCTCGTTTCACTCTTTCTGTTCCTCTTCTTTTTCTCAGTTTTCCCTTTTATTCACCCCTTTTTCTTTCTCTTTTCTCTCTCTTTTTAAATCTTTTTTTTTTAATTTTATTATTAAATCATAGCTGTTTACATTAATGCGATCATGGGGCACCATACACTGGTTTTATAGACATTTGACATATTTTCATCACACTGGTTAACATAGCCTTCCTGGCATTTTCTTAGTTATTGTGTTAAGACGTTTATATTCTACATTTAGTAAGTTTCACATGTACCCTTGTAAGATGCACCGCAGGGGTAATCCCGCCAATCACCCTCCCTCTGCCCATCCTCCCCCTCCCTGCCCTCCCTA
>CAUYPK010154335.1:0-14042 GCA_963574355.1 Loris lydekkerianus | reverse complement strand
ACGCCCCCCGCCCCCCCCCGGCCGGCGCCCCCCCCCCCGCCCCCGCCGCCCGGGCGGCCGGCCGCGCCCCCCCCCCCAAAAAATCTTTACGTCTTTCACTTACAAACGAATATTCCAATGTGCCTAAGGATATTTCGGACTGAGGAAGATATTCAACAAAGTAAAAATAATACCTATTGCTGACGCTAAATTATTATTTAAATTATTTAAAATTTGACAGTTTATAGAAAGATAATGAAGTCTTAGATTTAATTAAATAATAATTGAACATGAAACAAAAACAAGAAACGAAACAAGCTAAAATGAACATGGAAGAACAAGGCGCTGACAATTTCAAAATGAAATATACAGTCATTGAAATAAAAAGAATAAATGGACATTTACTGTTGGATACAAAAAGTAAATTAGTAGACTCAGAAAACTGAACAAAGAGTGGGTCAGACAAATAATGTTAGAAAATATTTAAGAGACATAGAAAACGCAGATGAACAGTCAACTATAACTGTCTAATTAGTGTTCTTAAAGAAGATGGCAAAGACAATGGGATGGAAGTAATATTTGATGAAATAATTGTGAAAATTCTCCAAAATACAAGAAATAAAGACAAGATATTATGCTCTGAATTATACAAGACAAATCAAAAAAATCTTCACTTAGAATTATTATAATAGCTATCTATGATCAATAATAGACTGGGTGCGGTGCCTCGTGCCTGTAATCCTAGTACTTTGGGAGGCTGAGGAAGTTGGATTGCTGGAACTCACAAGTTCGAGACCAGCCTGAGCAAAAGGCAAGACCTCCCTGTCACTACTAAAAGTAGAAAAACTGAGGCAAGAGGATCACTTGAGCCCAAGAATTGGAGGTTGCTGTGAGCTATGAAGGCAAGGCACTCTACCCAGGGAGACATCTTGAGACTCTGTCTAAAAAAAAAAAAAAAAAAAAAGACCAACAATAAAGAAATAATCATAAAAGATCCTAGGAAAAAAATCCTATTTTTGAAGAATGACAAGTAACCATATCATCGGTAATATTTTACAGTAATTTTTTCAAAGTTCTGAAGGAAAAGAACTCAGCTGTCAATCAGCAAATATTTACATCTTGTAGAACTTTCATTCAAGAGTGAGGGCTAGGTAAAGATATTCTCAGACAAAAGCTAAAGGACTTTATTACTCAAAATCCTCATTGAAGTCAGCAGAAAATGATGTACATCAGCTAGAATATAAATGAGCACAGCTAGAGGGTATGGATTATAACAAAATTTCAGTATACTAAAATTGATAAAAATAATTTGATGAATTTAACTATGAATGTAACTAGTATTACAATGTTTATTAATAACAAATATGTACATTTTACAGAGGAGAAGGCTAAAATATAAGCAAAAATAATGTGATAAGAAATGTTGCTAAGCTTGCAGTATTTCTTCTATACAACTGAGTCTTTTTAAAATTAGAGTTAAATAATTAAGGATAATGTACAAATGAATAGAAATAAAATCTTATTTACAAAGGAGTCAAGAAAAAGAACAAGGTTAAAGTTACAAAGGTTAAAAATAAAAATAAAGTAGAAATATGTCATAAATACACCAGTAATAAAAATATGTTTAACTTGTTCATTAAAACTTTAAAGTATTAATACTATTGATTTTTTAAAAATCAACTCTATAATGCATCTGAAAGTCACTCATAAAAAAATAGTGAAAATAAATATTAAAATCATGAATACCAAATAATGACTACTACATGCCTCTCCAGAAACAGAGAAATCAAGGTTGAACCTTTTTACTCCAACACATGCACAATAAACGTTCTTTAGAAGTACATATAAAACCAAGTACTAGGTCACAAAACAACTTGACAAATTTCTAAAAATCAATATCATACAAAATATATTTAGAAAAACATAATTAAATAAGAAACATGGTACAAACATAGCCTAAATATCATATATATTTGCAAATGTTAAAATAGACATATAAATAACTCATTGGATAAAGATGATATCAAAGTGAAAACTGTGAAACTTTTACCAAGCAATTAGTTTAAGATAATTGAATCTGTACTCAAAATTTTCTTGCTGCATAAACTTCAGGCAAATCTCTTTTTAAAATTCCAGGAATTGATATTCCCAAGTTTTTTCAATATGATTCTAGGAACAAAACAAAGCTGTATGATCCATTTTATCATGCTAGGGTAACCTTATAACCTAAACGAAGACACTACAGGAAAATAAACGTGCACAGAATGTCAGGAAAAGTTCACTTAGTCCAGAAACCTGAAGCTGCCCAAAATTAGAAAATGTATTTAACTAAAATATCATATTAGAAATTTAAGAAAAACTTATGATTAGCTAAAAATATATAATTTCATTTCAATTAATTTTTTTAAATTGCAAACAAGAAATAAAAAGAATTTCTCTAATTTAGAAATTAATTAATAAAAAGTAATTTCTTTAATTTCATTGAGGCATTTGTCAAATTGTATATCAAATTAAATACTATGATGATAGAAACATTTTTGCTAAAATCTGGGATATGAGAATTATGTACACTACACATACAGCCATTCCTTGTTGTATGAAACCATTAAAAATGTTATGAAAATGTAGAAAAAGTCATTTGAAGTGAAGGGAAAAGAAAATAATTTTTTTCACATAATGCAGTGGTCCACTTAGAAAACCCAAGAGCATATTTGCTACATACTATTAGAATTAATGAGAGAGTTCAGTGATGTGCAAAGATTTCATGAAGAAAAGTACAAAAAGAGGACATAAAAGATGAAAATTAATGGAGAGTTATACCAAATTCACCAATTGAAAGAATAATTAGTATTACAATTTCTCTCTGAAATAAACTAAATATCTAAAGTATTTTAAAAATCATTGCAGCAAACAAAAAGCCAAGTGCAATCAAGACAATTTTGAAGAGCAAGAATGAGATGGGGCACTTTGCTCTATTTATGGTAAACTATATTAACTACGGGGTTGGTACAGGCAGGAAGAAAGTGACTAACAGTACCAAAAAGAGCTCCTCACCTATGACTTGAATTGTCTTATAAAACAGCAAAGGCAGTTCGTGACTATTCAAATGTATGGTGCTCGGACAACTGACTATTCATAAGAAATGCAAATAAACTCAGATTCTTGTCATATGCATTTCTTACATATTTTCCCCAGAGGATTAAAGACATAAGTATCAAAATTGAGTCAAAATAGGAGAATTCATATATGAACTTAGAAATATTTTTTTATACAGGACATCAAAGCACAAAGAAAAAAATCATACAGACAATTACTAATAATTTTGACTACTATAGATAAATATTAGTGAAATTATCTAATCTCAGCTTTAATGGAAAAACTCAGGATTTGATGCATGTAAAGGGAACCCAAACAATGAGATGTGCTGTCATTTATAGACAATTTGATACGATTTAAAATTGAGACTCTCAATGCTACATACACTAACTTGTCATGGCGACCTATAAGTTTAAATTATATGAAGTCTTTGTCAGACAGAATCTTTTAAAGTTTGTGTCTACTTTATGACTTTATTCTTCCTAAAGTGAGATTAGTTTGTGGATTTTATCTTTGAAGAAATGACACGTTACCCAGAAGCTACAATAATATAAGAACAACTCTGGTCAGCCAAAAATATTATAAATAAAATTCAAAGACAAATCACAACTGGTGGAAGACAGTGTAATCAGTATAATCAGATTATTACTATGAAACATTTATCTTGAATTTCTACAAATCTATAAGATTAAGAGCTATTACAACTCAGTATCTACAGTCACAAGAAAAAGTGAATCAATCAAAGAGAAAATAAATGAAAATGAGTTTTTACAAAGACAGGTCAGAAAATGATGAAGAAAATGTGTTTTCCATCACTAATATTCAAGAAAATGCAGTCAAAAATCAAGATACCGTTTCAGATCAATTAAATTGCTAAACTTCTATATCTCAATAATATCTAGTGTTGTCATTGATAAAAAACAATTGTGTCATTAGGAGTATAAATGTATAAAACACACTTGGAGAAATAATTTTCTAAAAAGAATAAAGTTGTTAAAATTCCAGTAAATAAGCTTGACTCAAAATAGAAAACAAAAACTAAAAGCAGACTAAATTTTCTTCAACAGTAAAGGGGTAAAATAGTTTCGTATAGAAAATATTATGTAGAAAAATAGATCTAGAGCTACAAATGTAAAATAAATACATGTCAAAAATATTTTAAAATGCAAGTTGCATAAGCTTTGACAGCTACAGTGTAAAACAAAATTAAAATCAAAAAAGGCAGCCAGGTGCAATAGCTCACATTTGAAATTCTATCATTTTAGGAGGCCAAGGCACAAAGATTGCTTGAGGTTAGAATTCAAGATCAGCCTGAGCAACATAATGAGACTCTGTCTCTACTAAAAATAGAAAAAATTAGCCAAGAGTGGCGATGCACACTTGCAGTCCCAACTACTCTGGAGGCTGAGGCAGGAGGATCACGTGAGGCAGGAGTTTGAGGTTGAGGTGAGCTAGGACTATTCTATAGCCTACTTACCCAAGTAGCAAAGTGAGAATCTGCACCTTCCCAAAAAGCAAGTTGCTGAATGATCAGAAATCTAAAGTTTAAAAAAATGTAAAATTACTGTGTTTCTATAAGTACATTCACTTACATAGGTCTGTAAAGTTATATGAATGAGAATACAAATGATGAAAATCATATTCAAAGCTGTGGTTGCTTATGAGTAACAATATACAAGATAACCAAAAATATACTGTTTAATATTTAAATAAAATTCACAAGAAATATGTAAAACGTTATTATTTAGGTGAAATTAAGTGATGTGTATATGAAGGTCTAATTTTTAAACACTTGATTATTTGAAAGATTATATGTTACAATCAAAATCTCATTGAAGAGGACCCTTACATTTTTATGTCAAAAGTATAATAAATAATGAATAAGTATGCACAAAACAATTGTCTGGAAGTTACAATATTTAACATAAACCTACTATAATTATGATTTTCAAAAAATGACTTACTTTGAAATTAAAGGAAGAGAGATGAAAAAGAAACTTTACTGCACTTTAGTTAATAGGCGATCAAGAGGGCATTTCAAAAACAGTGGTGAAAGAATAGATTGTTCATTCTTCAAATTGTTTGGGAGTATGTATGTAACTCTTGGAAGGAAAATAGTCACAAAACTATTATCAAATGTAAGATCACTAAATATCTGAACATTTTATTATGCACTGTCAAGAAAATACTCCTAGAAAATCTTGATACCACATTTTAAATCTATTTTATAGTTACCTTAAATTATTTTTTAAACTTTTAAAAGTACTAGAAGCGACAGCTCCATCTGGATTGTGGAAACACAGCGTGTGCAAGTTTCAATAATATGGATCTATAGGCTTGAGATCGGTGCACATTATAAGCCATACTGTACATTTTATAACTCTAAGCAGAGAGTGGCAGTAAGGGAGGGAAATCAGAAGAATGCCTAGATTTTGAATATACCTTGTTGAGATGTAATTGTAGAAACAAATAAGTACTTTATATATTTAAATTAAAAAATCTAAAAGCAAATTTTAAAATAAAAAAATGAAAAAATGAACTTAAAAAGGCTTGAACCTTGTGTCAACTTAGATTTCATTTTTTTTTTTTTTTAATGTACTAGAAGGAAATAAAGAACTCATGGGTAATTTTGAATTTGTTTTATAGTTCCAAGAATAAGAGAAAACTAGAAACCATATGGGTATATATAATGACTCTTGTATATATAGAAAATTTATCTAGGACAAGAGGCATAACAAAGTATAAAGAATAAAGACGCAAGACAAAAATCTTAAATAATTCTGATACATGAAATAACTAAAAACACTATTTAAAAATTATAGAGAAGTAATGAGTTCCAAGATAAGAAATATAAATTACCAATACACATGTCATAAGATCCCAAATCGGAAGGAAGTACAATATAATTATTTGCACTTTACATTGTCATAAGAAAAAATACAGAATATGGAATATTATTAAACACATCCAGAAACTGGCTTTCTCATAAATCGTTCCTTATTTTTTATTTAGGAAAATATCATTGAAGCAATCTGGTAATGTCTGTAAATATCTTTAAATGACCTTTGACCTCAAAATATTGGTAATGAAACTTTATCATGTAGAAACAGATATATGTATTTATATTCAATCATGGTATATTCAACGTGTCCTGTTTCTGATAACAAATATTTAGCATCATCCAAATGCCAATTATAGTAAAATGTGATAATAGATAAAATAGACTAAAGCAATCTTGTTTTAAAAAAACTGTAATGTCTATTAATAGATTATAATTAAAATGTTACACCTTGCCATTATATATATCAGTGCAAAAAAACAAACAACAACAACAACAAAAGAAAAAAAAAAAAACGCAAGAATAAGATGAAAGACCTTGTTTAAGAAGAGCTGCCCACAGGAGGCTATGGTTGCTGTAGACCAAGAAAAGTAATTTTAATGACTTTATATTCAAGAGACATATTCAAAATATATATATATTTTTTGGTTCACAGATATTTTAAAAAGTACTGCAAATTCAAGTCCCACAAAACACAATGACAACCCAGTAATACTTACTATAGAGCCATCATGGCCTTATTTTTAATCTAGTCTCTGCTTCTCTTCAAGTGTTGACTTTATTGTCTCAGAAGTTTCTCTATGCTCAACAAAACTTCCAGGGTTGTGTGTTATGCACTTTGAAAGCAAAGAAGATATGTCATTTTTCTACTAATTCAGTTTGAATTTTTCTGGGGGGGGAAAAAAACATTTTTACCAAGTTGCATCTAACAGAAGTAATCAGAAAATTAAAGTGCAGTGATTGATCCCTCTTGGTTTAACTAATCTCAATAGTCAAAGATACAGCCAAAGTATGAAGAATTCTGACTTTATACCTACAGTTCAGGATTTTCTGTTGCACAATATGTAATGAGATACTAAAAATCTAACTCCATATGTGTTACTGTTTAGTCAAGGAAATTTTTTTGGCATGTGCTACTGAGAAGTCTTCATTTAGAGTGGGATTGACCATGATTGACCAGCTCCACAATGTTAAGGACCCTTCTGCAGAACATTTCTCTACTCTACTTTGTCCTTCATCAACTTTGCCCACAGGCTGGTTGAAGGATGACTGCCACATTCAGTCTTCAGGCCACATGCATTCTTATCCTTGCTCAGAGAAAGAAACAAACCTCTTTTAGAAATTCTCTGCAGAGAGTGAGAAAGCTTCTTTCCTAGAAATTCCCCTGGCATCTCATGGATTTCAGTCTATGGCTGAACCAGGAACCATAGCTGAGAAATAGGATTATGTCCAATTTCTACAGCCAGGGCTGATGCCAAGTTTCCAGAAAAACTCTTGGATTATATGTGCAGGGAAAGAAGCTTGGTAAAAATGAGTAAGGGAGAGAGATGAGAGAGTAGGTTGTTAGAAAATGTGTTCATTAACCAATCATTGTGAGCCCAATACATGACTTCCAAAAATATAAAGGATTTTTAAAAGGATAGATCTCAGCAGGACTATAATAATGTCTTTTCCTTTAATGTTCTCAAACACATTTGATTGTATTTCCTTTCCTCAAATGTGAATGATATGTGGGGCAGCTTCTCAAGGTTGTCCATTCACTTTTGCCTTTTGGAATAAAATTTCATGCTTTAAAATCCAAATACAAGCAAACCAAATATCCCATCTCTTACTACGAACATACTTGTTCCCTTCTCCTTTCTAACCCCCCATTCTCAGCCCTTTTTCTGCCCCCCTCCCTCTGCCCATAGGGCTAGCTTTTGGCAGTGATCCATTCCTTGATCCAAAAGGATCACTAGCCCTTTCGGCAGTGATCCACTCCTTGATTCACCTGCTCCAATTTTTGCTTCTGACCTTTCCAAGACTGGGCAGAATGGAAAAATGAAAGGGCAAGAAAAAAGTTACTGTGTTGAATCTTCAAAGATAATCTTCCCAACATCAAGAAAGCCCATGTACTGCTCTCCTAAGAACTCTGTCATCGTGAGCCATTCTGGTCCAAGAATGATACCAGTAACATATTATATATGTATAATATATATATATATATATATATATATATACACACACATATATATGTGTGTATATATATATAATCAAATATAATATATATATTATATTTGTTACATATATATATATATATCAATAAACATGCAATCATTATAAGATGCTCACTATTAGTGAAGCATGTCAACTCTGGACTGTAAGCTCTTTTTTAGAATTTTTTCTGTAAGCTCTTCTGTCTTAGATTTTTTCAGAGGAAAACAACAACATTTTTATCTCTATACCATTTTTTATCAATTCCTTTGAATTATGTTAATTTTAGCCTCTTATTAGCATAAAGGTTGTCAGCCAAAAGTTATTGATAAGGTTTTATAGTCAGTACATAAGTTAGTCTCCTGTGTACCTTTCAAGAACCCATCTTTAGAATGTAGGCGCTTTATTACCTAGTTCCTTTAGTGTTGAGTCTGCATCTCAAACTCCCACGAAAAGTAAAGATTCTATTTTCATTTGAAAATTTGTGTAGCAACTTGGATTAGAAAACTAAAAAAAAAAAAAGAAAAAAGAATTCCACATTTTAATAAAAACGTTAAAAAGGAAAACTATTGAATTAAATGTTTTTAAATATATTATTTTTCTTTAGAGAAAATGTGCAATTTAGCAAGCAGAAGAAATATAGGAAAGTGTGTCTTGAAAGTCTACCTTGAGTAGGTTTTATTCTACAGGGAAACTCAAGACTTTGGTTCTTTTCACAAAAGAACTTTTTCAAATTGAGTTTGTGCTTTGAATAATATCTATAGACCATCAGCAAGTTTTTGTGCAGCACACAGATAAGGCATTGACAATATATTTCAACAAACTCAGTTCTGAATTGAGAGTTCCAAAGAAAGTGCATATTTAGGCTATTTAATTCCAGTTATTTCTGGGAAAGCTCCAATTATAATTTTCTTATGAAAAGTAATTAATTTCAAAATAAAAAGATACAATGGAGTAATTAAACTTAAAACAAGTTCATAAATACCCACTGCAGACTTTCTAAACATAGTTTATATGTAAAGAATTAGAGATATTATAATTGCTGGCTTATTCTTCTGCCAAACTGATAATGACATCTGATATTGGTAGTGACAGAGCTAAGCACGAGAACCTGTATTTATTAACTAAAGGAGATTTCTACAGCTCACCGGACTTGCTTTCCTAAGATAGCCATGAAGCTACTCATTTCTATAAACAGCTAATTCTGCCAAAATATTATCAGAAAATAATTTTCTTTAATATGGCATTTGAGAACACATAGATATTTCTATAGGAAGCGTGCCTTGAATAATTTGTAGAACCTGTCTGTTGAAATACCTAATGTAGCTTCCCACCTGCACTGGAACAATTGCACATTGAAGTCGACTGTGTCCTGCTCCAGACCCAGGAGCTCACCCAGACTCTCCTGTATTTCTCCCCATTGTGCTCCTGCAAATCTACGGATGAAAAATGAACCCAAAATTGTTCTCCTTACTTCTACAATTTATTTTGTCTTCAGAAAATATTAGATTCTCTTTTAAACTTATACTTAATAATGTGATTCCTGAAAGTCAAAATATGTATGCATACACATATGCACATGTACATTTACATACATACAAACATGAATCTGTTCAGAATCGTTTCTTTTAAGAAGTGAAAGTTTATTCTGATGATAAGGGAATCTTATTCTATAAATCCTTATATCTTCTTACTGTCTTGATTATAATGACATATGGGTGAGATATTTATTAATGTTAACTATTAATATCTGGTAATAACTAATCAATGTTCACACAAATATAGCTCTCATCTTTTCTTGTGAAAAAGCTGCTCATCTTTTCTTGTTATAATGAATGCCAGAGATACATGCAAACTTTTATGGCTTCTATTTATTGAAAGGTACTGTATATATTTAATTGGTGCTTGTTGATACATGATGATTTAAGCTAAAGGCAAAAATAATATAGAAAGAAAGAGACAGCAAGAAAAAAGAAAGGAGAGAGACTAAGGAAAGAAGTGGGAGCAGAAAATAAAAAGAAAATCTCAAGTTTCCTGAAGCTACATAATAGAGCATTTAAGTATATGTCAAATTCTCATTTCTTGATCATGTATCCCGTTTAGCAGCAATGCAGTTTTCATGTGAAATAATTAATAAGGGAGATTCCATATAAAACCTTTATTCCCATATGTTGCTATTATGGAAAAGTTTTTTTTTTTTTAATTTTTAAAAATTTTAATTTTAAATTTAAATTTTCCCTATATCTGTATATATCGGCACATATACATATATTTATGGTCATTGTGCAATGTAGTAATTCTTTCAAAATGTTGTATCTTATACTAAGAATCGTAAGATTTGCACTTACTAAGGACACGTAAGGAGGCTTTTTGTCATCATGACTTGTTTGCTTTACTGCTGGTAATCAGATACGAGCTGTCACATAGCAGAAAACATTAGACAAATGGCCTGGGGTAAGGTTACATACGTTTGTGCAGTCACCGCCTGTCTGTGTGAGTAGTTAATTGGACACCTATGGGAAATTCTACAGAAAAGAGGCAATTCCATTAAGCCCTAAGTCAATAAAAAACAAAATAAGCCTAATTGTTGTTATTACTACACAAAAGGAAATTATAAAAGCATTAAAAATCTATAGGAATTCATTGTAGGGTATAAATTTACTTTTTTGTTTCTCTCTCTCTCTCTCTTTTTTCTCTCAAATTCTAGGCCATGCTCTTCACAGAGACTCATTGATATTCAGACTTGGTATTTTTGTAAGGTGAAAGTTAAAGCAAAATATTTGGATAACTAAATTCCCAATACAGTGGCTGCAGGGACCAAAGAGACTGCTCCTTGCGCAGTTTCAGTCATTTAGTGAAATTTCTTCACTCAGTGAATATTGCTGAAGACCTCGGATATGTGAGAAGACACTTGGGTGTGGGGACGAGTTCAAGGGTATCTGGTAATCTGATACTCTGTCCCTCAGAAGCTCTGCCTGTCCCCTCTCCATATTTGTCATCGTTGAAAATTGGGCTGAACTGAGGACTACTTAAAATGCTAGGATGCAAATATGCTGCTGCTCTTTATTTCAATTGTGACTCTCTGTGTCAGTAAGTGAGACATTTTGATTATTTCAGGAGAAGGCTTATTATACAGTGTAGAATATGGACTTCTAAACCAGACTCCTGAGTTCAGATTTGCTGCCATATAGCCAGTTTTTATATTTGCAAAATAGGGATGATAATAATACTTCCCCCATAGGATTATCCTGGGGACACAATTAATTAGTTTATGTAAAGTGCATAAAACACTGCCTGGTCAGTATAACATCATTTAGTAGCATGATCTTATTAACTTGAATTGCTTAGATAAACTCACTGATTGTAATGCATGTCACAGTATCCACAATGTTTTTAACTCAGGCTAAAACATAAACCTTAAAATTAACCATTTACATCAATGGCACTCCTACAAATAGAACATTTTTAAATTATTTTAAGTTTGGATGTTATTCCAAATCAGCAGGCAATTTTTTGGTTATAGAACATATAGAACTTTAAGAACATTCTACAATTTATACATGAAAATAGAAATTGTTCAAAAATGCTAGTCATTTCATGTTTTATTACAATGAAAGTCAGAAAATACAGAGGCTGTGCATAAAAACATACTGGAAATGGTGAGAATCTAAAAGTATCAGTCATGGACTCAGCGCCCATAGCTCAGTGAGTAGGGTACCAGCTACATACACTGTGCTGGCAGGTTCAAGCTCAGCCTGGGCCTACTAAATAACAACAACTCCAACAGAAAAATAGCTGAGTGTTGTGGCAGGTGCCTTAGTCCCAGCTACTTGGGAAGCCGAGGCAAGAGAATCATTTGAGCCTGAGAGTTGAAGGTTGCTGTGAGCTGTGATACCACAGCACTCTACCGAGGGCGACATAGTGAGACTCTGTCTCAAAAATAAATAAATAAATAAATAAATAAATATAAAAGTATCAGGCATAGCTCCTATCTTTAAATGGTTTACAAAAGGATAGAGGGAAAGTCTAGTAAACAAAAGAAGGAAATTTGAGTTAGAAAAGTGACAAGTGGTTTACTGGTGGCTAAATATATCATGGATGAGTGGAGGTAAAACCTCGCTTAGTGTGTACAGCAAAGGTCTCACGTTCACTGATGGCTTAGCCACCTGTCTGTACAATGACACATCATGAATAGTTTTAAATAATAAAGATGATCTCATGGTGCTTTAAATTAGTAGAAACAGCACAACACTGTGTATTCGTAAGGCATAATGTTAATGCTTCCAGAAAGCATTTCCAAAACATAATACTTTGTAGCTCATCTACATAGCACCAAACCAAGTGGAAATGAACACACACACCCTGTCAGTGTATAATATGTATTATTTAGTGCAATTCACAAAAATAGAACACACACTGAAAAATTACTCTTTATTTTCCTTTAAAATCTTAAATTCTGGTTAAGTTTATGTCTAAAACAAAAGCAAGTTGGACCAGTACTATCTATGTAAATAAAATGGAAAAAATGCTTGAGTCATTGCTAATAAAACTACTATAAAATTATACATACATTGAAAATTGTATTGCTGTGTTTTCAATTCTAATTCAATCAATAAGGGATTCTACCCTCACTATCTAATAGAGGGTAGGTAGCTTCTTCTCCATGAAAACTGGAAGAGATTTGTTTTTGACTGGGAGAAGAATTATTGGTTGTTTTATGTACATCGGCAGCATTATGGTGATTTAAATGTAACCGCATTTCTGCTTTGCCACAAGGTAAGAGAGATATTAGCAAGGAGGAGTGGGAAAGAATCTTATGTGAAAATAGCTACTTGAAAGTGCTAAGAAAGCAATTAAACACCTGTCTGATTGAATGAGAAGCAAATGGGTTTTTCCCACTAGGTTTACACAGAAATGAATAGAAGCAAGAGAAACCTAGAATAAAGTGATTGTACAGAAGCTTGAAAGACACACAAAAGGAAATTCTGAAGTTCCAAGGTGGTTGGCTGGAAGAGAATTCTCTAAGTACCATAAAAGTAGGAGGGCAGTATGAAGGAGTAGGGAAGACAGCTGAGCACAGACATCAAGGTGTAAGCAGGTGAATCCAGAATTTTGAAGGTCAAAGCTAACATGAGTGACACTAATGAGGAGAAAACACCAATCTCAGTTTTTCTCCTGGGGAAGAGTCTGTTTTCCCCCTGATTTTATATTTCTGGTATTTGTGGATAAGTAAAAACTTCAAAGTATGTGTTTGCATGCCAGAGGGAAAAAGAGCACCCAGAAAACATAGTAGAAGCTTCCACATTAAATGGCATAGAGCCACATTTTTTTTTCTTTCTTAAGCTAGAACAAAAGATATACAAATAAATATCAAGCATCTTAGCTATAATTTAAGTAGCTTCTCTAGAGAAGATTAATAATCTTGAAATAACTGTGTGACTTAGATCTATTTCAGTAAAGCTGGAATAGAGAAAAAATTATGTACTTAATTTACTTTAAATGGTGTATAATAATGGTAATAATTCAAAGGAATTGGATAAAGTTATTAGGCCATTGTCTTTCAGTTCTAAATCTGCTTTTGATGTTGGGGCTGGAATTCAGCAAATTAACTTTCTCTTTGCCTCTTGTCTATGTTCTAGGAAAAGATTGGAAGGCACTGTTGCAGGAAGACAAGGCCCAACAGAGAGAAAGAGCACTCAAACACCACGTTTATAAGAGGAAGGGCTTTATTCACCAGCCAGGTGGGAGCTTTCAGCATAGAAGAATTCCAAATGACCACACTTCCCGACTGGCTTGGTCTTTCCCTTTTTATCGACAATCAAAATGTTGCACCTCATAGGTACCCTTCTCATTGGCCAGTTTGAATCAAGGGGAAGATGCTATTCCAGCTCCTACAGAACTGCAGGATTTCACAGAACTTGGAAACTTCCAAGTT
>CAUYPK010154334.1:0-12717 GCA_963574355.1 Loris lydekkerianus | reverse complement strand
GAGGTTAACAATCAGGAGAGAATTATGCTCTATTCCATGTAAGAATACGCCTAAACTGAATTGTTCTACTTGTCTTATTTTATTTTATTTTATTTTATTTTATTTTATTTTATTTTATTTTATTTTATTTTATTTTATTTTATTTTTTTGAGACAGAGCCTCAAGCTGTTGCCCTGTGGCGTCACAGCTCACAGCAATCTCCAACTCTTGGGCTCAAGCCTCTGCCTCCCAGGTAGCTGGGACTACAGGTGCCCGCCACAACGCCTGGCTATTTTTATTTTTATTTTTTGCAGTTTTTGGCTGGGGCCAGGTTTGAACCCACCACCTCCGGTATACTCCTTTGAGCCACAGGCGCCCACCCCAACGCCCAGCTATTTTTTGGTTGCAGCCATCATTGTTGTTTGGCGGGCCCGGGCTGGATTCGAACTCGCCAGCTCAGGTGTATGTGGCTTGTGCCCTTAGCCACTTGAGCCACAGGCACTGAGCCCTGCTTGTCTTATTATCATGCTGCTCTTGGTACCATCTTAATGAAGGGGGGGAAATGCTAATCATCTTTATTCCAGTCATTATCATCTTTTTCCTTAAACGCTGTCAAGGCCAACATCCTTTAGAAACCAAACTCATCTTTGTAAACATTTTCACTGAATGCTATTTGTCTGCTCCTGGACTAGCACGTGGTGAGTAAGACACAATTGGAGGAGTCTGCTGGCTGTGTTTGCTAGGTTTATCTAGCAAACCCTGCTCACTACACACCTGGTACAGGAACCTTCATGCACAGAAGATTAGAATTTTAAGAAGTCTCTCTCCTGGCTTGGCACCTGTAGCACAGTGGTTACGGTGCTGGCCACATACACCCAGGCTGGAGTGTTTGAACTCATCCCGGGCCAACTAGAACAACAATGGCAACTGCAACAAAAAAACAGCCAGGCACTGTGGCAGGCACCTGTATGTAGTCCCAGCTACTTGGGAGGCTGAGGCAAGAGAATCACCTAAGCCCGAGAGTTGGAGGTTGCTGTGAGCTGTGATTTCCACAGCACTCTACTGAGGGCGACATAGTGAGACTCTGTCTCAAAAAAAAAAAGTCTTTCTCCCTGGTGAGAGTGGGTCTCAGTTTGTGCATGATATAATAGAACATAACTCTTGGACCCAGGTTGAGTCCTCCTTGCCTTCTACTGGCTACGTGAAGTTCAGCAAACAGCTGAGCTTCTCTGAGGTTCAGTCTGTGCATCTGTAAAATGGAGCTAGGAATCCCCATTTGATACAGACAATTCCATAGAGGCTGGAACCACAAAATGGTTGTGATAATGCTTTTGTAAACTGGAAGGCAATGTTGAGCATGAAAGAAGAAATAAATCATCGTCATACAAAAATTCAGAGTAGGAACAAATGAGACAAGGCTGGCAAAGTACTCAGCACAATGCCTAGCCATGTTGATAAATCAAAGCACTTGATAAATGGAACATGTTGTTATTATTAATGGAGAACACAGCTCCATTTCTAGAAGATGTAGAAAATGCATCTGTTTGCAGAAACTAGAAAAGAACACAAGTCATGTAGATGTGAGCGGTTTTTGCCTAGAATAAATTGTAGGAGATATATGCCCAAATGATTTTTAGTCGACAGGCAGCCATTTTTGCTGATAAGCTATTTATCCCCATAATTTCAAGCCAAGGGCTGAATTCATTGACATTTGTTTTTAAAATTAGGGAAAAGAAGTCAATTTGAGAAATTTTATTGGCTGTTATTTTATTTTAAAGCTTATGGGCACCTTTAAATCCCGATATTGGGTCCAATGGTTCAATAACTATTATCTTGGAAAAAAAAAAAAACAACACAGCATTGTTCTGAAGGGAGTCATTCAATTTCAGAAGAAGAGAGCTGATTTAAGTCTCCTAAAAAATAAATAATGCTAAAAAAAACAAAAAAACAAAAAACAAATCCAAACCTAGACTTTTCCTTTTCCCAGCTAAAAATCATTCAGTCTATAGGCCCTGCTTTCCCATAGCTGCCTGGTTAACAACCTGCCAAGATGGGGACTCTGCATCACCCCTGAGTCCTGAGTATCTCCAGGGTGCTAATCTTATACTGAAGTACTCCATTATAAAAGTGTCAAGCGAGCTTACCCTACCACATGAATCATGATAAAAAGGATAAAAACTGCTAATAAGTACTAAATATGTCTTCCAAGCCTGTCACTGTTCTGCAGAGGATCTGATGATCTATCTACACTACAGGGGCGGGGAGGGTGCGGACTCCAATCATTCATTCCCATCTAAAAGGGCAAAAGGATGTGGGCAATGCTCTAGCTGGGACCCGTCCACTGAAGTAAACTCCATCGCACCGCACACCACAGACCCCAGCTGGTCTCGGGTCATTTTTAGACTTACTATCGGCTAGCTTCAAGCATTTCTTGCTATTAGCGAAGGTGAGTTAATTAAAACCGTAATAAAAACACAGCAAATCAAAAAAGAATCCAGTCACTATTTCCATTTTTCACAACACAAATGACACCACTTATTCAACTGCCTATTTGATGTTGACATTCGGATGTTAGCATCTCAAGCTTGTCTGAAATCAGAATTGTGATTTTTCCCTCCAAACCTACTCTTCCCAAAGTCATCTCCATTTCTGTAAGAGGTAACTCTTATCTCCGCACTTGTCAGAAACTTTGGTGTTATCCTTGGCTCCTCTCTTATTCTTACATCCACATTCTTGGTGAATCCTGCCGTCTCCACCTTCCAAGTATATCCAGAATTCAGCCATGGCTACTCTGCTACTCCCACTATGGTCTGAGTCATTCTCTCCTCTGCCTTGCTGGCACATACTCCTAACTAGTCTCCTTGCTTCCACTCTTGGCTGCCTACAGTCTATTCTTAAAATAGCAACTCCAGTGATCCTTTTAAAATAAAAAGCAGATCATGTTGCTCTCTGCTCCAAACCCTCCACTGGCCTCCCATTTTACTCACTTTGGTAAAAGCTCCAGCCTCACGTGAGCCCTGGCCACCACCCAGATGCCTCTCCAGCCTTCCTTCTTATCCCTCTCATCATCAGGCTCTGACCACACCGGACTCCACAAGCCAAGCAGGGTGGCCTCAGGGCCTTTGTATTTACTGTTTCTTCTCTCTACAGGGATCTTCCCCTCGTTAACTCCCCTGCTAGGGCCTTCATTGCTTCATATCTCTGTTCATGTCATCTTCTCATCAGAGAGGGCTTCCCTGACCACTGAAGCAGAATATAATCCATTCTTATTAATAATATTTTCTCTACCCCTTACCCTATTTCTTTCTCTCCCTACATCACTTACTACCATCTGAAAAACCAATGTATTTGTTTACAGTGTAACTCCCTCACCCACATGCCTGGTGGAATGTATGCTGTAGGAGGGGAGGAAATTTGGCCTATTTGCTCATTGCTGTTTCTCCAGAGCCTACACCACACAGCAAGCACACATAATGGACACTTAGTAAGTATTTGCTGAATGAATGAATGATTTGCAGAGACCACTTCAAGTGTCCAACAGGCTTGCAATCTTTTCGCAGCAGGGTCTACCTCTTGATTGTTTTAGTATAATAAGCCTGAGAAGGGTCTGGCTGCATTTCAGATGGTTGGCAGATTGGGAGTGGAAGGGTGGGAAAGCAGTCCACAGCAAACACACAGTTACCTTAGATTAAGTTCTTAATTTAATAGCTCTGGACACATAAGAGAAGTGGCCATGCAGGGCAGGAGCCCAAAAGCCCAGGCAGTAGTTCTGCCAACAGCTCCTTTTGGTCCCCCTGGGGTCCCCAATAATGATGCACAGCTGGTGAGGCCTTCCAGGTCACAAAAGCTCAATTCTTGTTACATCAGGCTTTCTTGCTCAGGCTTACATCATCATTTGAGAAGACTCCCCTTCGGCTTATTGGGAGATTTGTAAACATCAGGTTTTCCTGGTTCTCAAGCCAAACTCAGCATCACCGAGTCCACATTATCATGAGGGGCAGGTGGTGGTCCCTGAACAGGATCTCAGCTGGAGCTCCCCTGGGCCCATCTGTTTCCTCACTCTTTCCTTGAGATTCCTCACCCTTTCATCAGAATGTTTTAGATGTTACAATGATTGGCAAACCACAATAACAAATCTGTTTCCAACTGGGCTCCAGCTATAACTCTGTTCAGGGGGTACCTGTGTGATTTTGACATACCTCTTCACCCCTTGATTCTTCTATGTGCTGACTGGAAAAAAATGAAAATTATGATGTTAAAATCACCTGTTCAAGCCATTCCTGGAAGATCTGGTAATATTCTCTTCTTGCAATATCTTTGTCTAGTTTTGGTATCAGGATAATGCTGGTTTCACAATGAGTTGGAAAGCACTCCATCCTCACTTTTTGGAAGAGTTTGTGTAGAATTAGTATTATTTCTAATTATTGGTAGAATTCATCAGTGAACTCACCTGAGCCTAGAGTTCTCTTTAGGGGAAGGTTCTTAACTACACTGTCAATTTCTTTAACAGATATAAAGCTATCCATGTTAATCATTTCTCCTTGAGTGAGCTTTGGTAGTTTGTGTCTTTCAAGGAATTCATTTTAACCAAGTGGTAAAATTTATAGGCACAAAGTTGTTCAGAATATTCCTCTATTATCTTCTTAATAGTTATAAAAACATAATATAACTTATGTTACTCTCTCATTCTTGATATTGGTAGTTTGTGTGTTTTCTCTTTTTCTCCTTAACAGTCTGGTTTGAAGTTAACCAATCTAACTGGCCTTCTCAAAGAACCATTTTTTTATTTCATTCATTTTCTCTATTATTTTTCTATTTTATATTTTATTGATCTCTGCTTTGACCTTTTTAATTTCCTTTCCTCTGTTTATTGTGGATTAATTTGCTCTTCTTTCTCTAGTTTCTGAAAGTAAAAACTGATGCCATCAATTTGAGACCATTCTTTTTTTTAATATAGGCAGGTAATGCTACAAATATTCCCTTAAGTACTGCCCTAGTGACATTCTACAAATTCTTATAAGTACTGCTTTCGTGGCATTCTACAAATTCTGATATATTGTGTTTGCATTATCACTCAGTCAAAATACTTCAAGTTACCTTTTGATTTTGCCTTTGACTTATATGTTATTCATATGTGAGTTATATAGTTTCTAATCTTTTGGAAAATTTTAACAGATTGTTCTGTTATTGATTTCTAAATTTAATTCCCTTATGGTACAGTGATACTTCATATCACTTTGAATCTTTTAAAATTTATAGAGACTTGTTTTCTGGCCCAGAAATATGATCTAAATTGGTAAATGTTTCATATGCAACTTAAAAGGAATGTATATTCTGCTATTATTGGGTGGGATGTTCTATAAATATCAATTAGGTCATGTTGGTTGATTTTCTGTCTATTCTATCAATTATTGAGAGAGAAGTGTTGAAATCTCATAATTGTGGTTATGTCTATTTCTCCTTATAGTTCTAAGTTTTGGGTTCATGTATTTTGAATTATTTAAACAATTAGAATGGCTATGTCCTCCTGATGAATGACCCTTTTATTCAGGTCATTTATTAAATAACCTTATTTACTCATAGTAATATTTTTTCCTATGAAATCTACTTTGACCATATTAATACAGCAGCCAATGAAGCTTTCTTTTGACTAGTGTTAGCATAGTTTATATTTTCTATTTTTTACTTTTAGCTTATTTATATCTTTTAATTGTGTTAAAGTGTGTTTCTTGCAGGCAACATGTAGTTGTGTCTTATTCAGTCTGACAATCTTTGCTTATTAGATAGAATGATTAGAGCATTTACATTTAATGTGATCATTGATATCGTTAGGTCCATCATCTTTGTAGTTGCTCTCTATTTCTTCTTTCTAGTCTTTGTTCCCTTGCCCTTCATTTTTTGCCTTGTTTTGGATCAGCTATGTATTTTTTATGACTTCATTTTATCTCCTTTGTTGGCTTATTCACTTTAACTGTTTTGTTATTTTAGTGCTTGCTTCAATGTTTATAGTATACCTTTTTAATTCATCACAGTCTACCTTCAAATGATACCATAACACTTCACATACAGTATAAGAACCTTAAAATAGCATATTAATATTTTTTTTCTCCAACCTTTATGTTGGCATACACTTTACTTTTATATTTTTAAATCCAATAAAAATATTATAACTTTTGGGTACATAATTATCTTTAAAAAGATTTAAACAATAAGAAAAAATAACATATATTTACCCACATAGCTACTCCCACTGACCTTCATTTTTTATGAGTAAAGATTTCTATTTTCATCTTTCTTTTTTTGTAAAAATATTTTCATTGGGTATAGAATTCTAGATTGACAGAATTTTTTCTTCCAGTACTTTAAAGATGTTGCAATGCCATGTTCTTGCTTGCATTGCTCCCAATGAGAATTCTCCTATCATTTCACCTTGGTTTCTCTGTATACATATAAAATTTTTATTTCACTGACTGCTTTAACATTTTTTTCTTCATCACTGGTTTTCAATGATTTGACTGTCATATGACTTGATGTCATTTTCTTCATGTTTCTTGAGCTTGGGTTTCTTTGAGCATCTTAGATGTGATTTTCTAGCTGTCATTTAATTTGGAAAAATTTCAGATATTACTTCTCTTCACAGGCTCTAATTACATGGCTGCTTAAAGTTGTCCTACAGATGACTGATGCTCTTTTAATTTTTTAAAATTATTTTTCTCTCTGTTTCATGTTCTCATAGTTTCTTTTGGTATGTCTTCAAGTCCACTAATTTTTTTACCCCTGCAATATCTAATCAGCATTAATCTCAGGCAGTGCCTTTTTCATCTTAGATATTGCTAATTTCATTTCCATAAGTTTGATTTTGGTCTTTTCATATCTGTCATGTCTCTACTCAACTTTTTAAATACATAGAATACAGTTATAAAGACTGTTTTAATGTTCTCTGCTAATTCTAATGTCTGCATCAACTCTGTGTTGGTTTGGATTGAGTGATTAGCTTTTCAGCTGGAGACCATCTTCCAATAATTCACCAAAATGATAAACACAAAGGGAAAGAGGAGAATATGCACCTGATACATATTCTCTAAGCCTTTTAGAAAACATGGAGTTGTTGTTTGGCCACATATATGTGAATTTATAGGAAAGGTGATATTGTAGACCTCAAGGAATTGGGGACTATTTAAAAAGGCATGCCACACAAATGTTACCATGGCAAAACTGAAAGAGGCTACAATGTTACCAGCATGCTGTTGGCATTATTGTAAACAAACAAGGGCAAGATTCTTGCTAAGAGGATTAATGTTTGTATTGAACATATTAAGCACATAGGAAGCCGAGATAGCTTCCTAAAATGCATGAAGGAAAATGATCAGAAAAAGAAGGAAGCCACAGAGAAAGGTACCTGGGTTCAAATGAAGTGCCAGCCTGCTCCAGCCAGAGAAGCACACTTTGTGAAACCAACAGAAAGGAGCCTGAGCTCCTGGAACCCATTCCCTATGAATTCATAGCATAATAGGCATATAGCATAGCAAACAGGAGAACCAATGGAACCATGATATTAGGTGCTAGAACCTATTTATTCTCCATGAATTCACGGCATAATAGGTATACCACATAGCACACATGATAACCAAGAGACCCGATGTAACAGTAATATAAGGTGCTAGAATCTATTCCTCATGAATTCATGGCATAAGTCATACAAAGCTTTGTCACATTCAATGGCAAGGTGTCTCCCTGAGCTACTGGAACCTTTTCCTTATGAATTGATGGCATGATAGGTATTAAAAATAAAAGGCTACTACTGTAAAAATGTTTCTCATCATTGACTAAAATATTCCCTTCCCTAAAGAAGTATTAAAGCAAATTTTAATAGTGAAAAAAAAAGTAGATTGATTGATTATTCTCATCACTATGGATCATGTTTCCTTGCTTCTTTGCATGCCTGGTAATCTCTGGATTCTACATTATTTAGTGCTACTATTTTTATTTCTATAATTATTCTCAAGCTTTGTTCTTGGATGCATTGTGGTAATTAAAAAGTTTAATCCTTTTGAGTCATAATATATGATTTTTTAGATTGGTCTAAAGCAGTGTTCATTCTATAGCTAATTAGTCCCCACGAAGGCAAAACCTTTCTACATTCTCTGATTCCCATGAGTTATGAAGTTTTCCAGTCTGGATGGTGGCAAGAGATACTACAGTTGGCCCTGAGTGAGCACCAGGCACTGTTCCCTCTAGCCCTTCTAGGTAATTCTTTTCCTAGCCTCAGGTAGCTTCCTCACAGGCACATGCTGATCAGGAATCCAGTGAATAGCTGAGGGGACCCTATGCAGATCATTGTAGTTCTGTCTGTATGCAGCTCTCCCATTTCTAGTTTTGCATGCTGTAAACTCAGGGTCCCTGAGTTTCCCTGGGCTTTCAGCTCCATCTCCTCAACTCAGGAAGTCTCTGAGCTCTGCCTGAGTTCCCTCTGTTTACATCATGACCTGGAACTCTCAAAGCAATCAGCTGGGGTAACTATAGGGCTCAACTCATTTGTTTCCTACCTTTTAGGAAGTATTATTCTTCTTTGTTTGACATCCAGTCTTTTAAAATCCACTGCTTCATAAATGTCCATTTATTAATTTATTTTTTTGTTTGCTTTTTTTTTTCAGGCAGGAGGGTAAACCAGTTTCCTGTTACTCCACCTTGGCCCAAATAGCATTTTTTATGTCTATGAGGTCTGACAATTAAGTTCACAAACTCATCTTAAAAAAAGTGCTACATCCTCATTGCTGAATATCACTATAGTCACCTTCAAAGTGCTCTCCTTGGGAAGCTATGCACCAACACCATCACCTAGTCCACCTTTCAAAGCAAGTTTGGAACTCTTTCTTACCTTTCATTACCCTTGATGTCCTGAATGTTATCAAAATGTCTTCCTTTCAACATTTCCTTTATCTTCAGGTAAAGAAAAAAGTCACTGGGGGCCAGATCAGGTGAGTAGGGAGTGTGTCCAATACAGTTATTTGTTTATTGGTGAAAATTCCCTCACAGATAGTGCCATGTGAGTTGGTAAACCGTCGTGATGCAAGAGCCATGAGTTGTTGGCTGAAATTTTCAGTTAAGATTTTCCTGTTTCTCCTTTGGTATTTACTTGGTCTGCTATGCTTCTCATAGTCAACTGATGATTTTGATGCACAATTTGATGAATTTTTACAATTTTTTCATCAGCTCTCCTCGTCACTGGCCATCCTGACCGCTCTCATCAGTGATATTTTCTTTCCCCTCAGAAAAACGTTTAAATCATTTTTACATTGCTTTTGTCTTCATAGCATTATCCCCATAAACTTGGACTAACATGTCCCTGAGTTTACTTCCAATCTTGCCAAGTTTAGCAAGAAATTTTGATGTTTGTTCATTGTTCTAATTCAAGCTCCAACACTCTTGCAATAGCATACAAAACACACAACAATAACTAATGATACTCAGCAAGACATCACCACATGTTGATACAAACACAAGGACAGGACACTGATATACCAAGGTTACAAAACCTTACTGAGTTGTTTGTACAGTTTTGCCAATGTAAACACATAGTAGCAGGTTTGCAAACTTAATTGTCCAATCTTGTATGTGTATATTCATATTGGGGCAGTATTATTATTAATATTATTACTACAACAAATGTGGTTGGTTGACTTAAATAAACTTCTCATGCCAGCAAGTTGACATTTATGTATTAATTCATTAAATTATGTATCTTTTTAAGAGATGAGGTCTTGCTTTATTGCCCAGGCTGGAGTGCAGTGGCATGATGATAGCTCACTGCAAGGTTGAACTCCCGGGCTTAAGTAATCCTCCTGCCTCAGTGCCCAAAGTAGCTAGGACGATAGGTGCATGCCACCATGACTGGCTAACTTTTTAATTTTTTTGTTGAGATAAGGTCTCACTAGTGTTCAGGCTGGCCTTAAGCTCCTCGGCTCAATCTATTTTCCCAGCTCAGTCTCCCAAAGTGCTGGGATTACAGGTGTGAACCACCACCCCCAGCCTAATATGTGTTTGTCAAAGGTAATAGGCTCTAACTCCTTTCCTTGTTGCTTCTACATTGTATTCTGTTGAGGATGTAAAGGTACTCAGTAAAATACTGGCCTATTATTTTGAGAAAACCCAGTACATATCATAACATGAACCATGTTAATATAGCAAAGAAGAAAATGTAAAAACGAGTATGGAAGCAGGAATCTGGTAAATTCTGTTCCTTTTATTGCAACAAAGATTCCATTCAGGTTCACTCATTACTAAAGGTAAACCCATGGACTGGGGAAAGCAGGTCAGAATTGTAGACTGTTTTCATTCCCCTTGTGGATAATTTTTGCATGGCAGAAACTGACCACCCAAGTAGCGGGGTTTGCACAAGAATCTGTAGACCCCAGGCACTTCAGCCGCTGAAGTTTCCACGTGCATCATGCATCAGCCCTGTGCTCTGGAGAGGCTTTCGTGTGTGGTTGCCAAGCAGCCCAGCAGGGCTCACCAGGGAGTAGAGAAAGTGGGCCAGCCCACCAGCCAGCCTCTGTTCCCTCTCACTTGGCAGGAGTCGCAGAGGGCAGGTCCTCTCAGAGCCAGCTGGCCGCCTCCCACTTGCAAGCCCAGCAAGTCTGGGCCAAACTGCCTCGCTTCCGTTCTCTGTGGCTGAGAGTTTCCCCAGCACAGCTTCTGGTGGAAGCAAAGGCAGCTGGCACAAACAAACAGCCCCTCAGTCCTGTTCTTGACACATTGTTGCCAAAATTCAGTTTGAAGGAATAAAAGGCAAACATAAACCTCAGCTCCTGCTGGAGAAGTTGTTTAAGCTTAAAAGAAACCTAAGGGAGTGAGCAGCTCAACTGCTCTAATTTACTCACACATTTCTGCTGTCAAACTGCGGGAAAGATTCCCCTCTGGAATAAAAGAAAAGCTCTTCAAGACATCTGTCAACTTATTTCTGAAAAGTCAGCTTCCACAATTGGCGATTCTAAGAAAGTGGGGCATCAGGAGCACCGGCTGTCATGATAGATAGCTTTTGCACGGTTGGCTGGGTAGGCTGGTAATACAGGTGCCTGGGCCTCCTTAGCTTGATTCCCATTCACTACTAGCAGGGGGTTTTCACCTTATTGGTGCCAAGGGCCCCTCGTGCAGTCTGGAGAAGCCTACGGAGTGAGTGATGCTTATAACACACAAAATATAACAGACTGTAAAGAAAACCAATTAGACTGAAATATAGTTGTCAAAATGTATTCAAAGCTGGGCATGGTGATTTATATATTCCCAGCTACTCAGGAAGCTGAAATGAGAGAATCACCTGATCCCTGGAATTCAAGACTAACCTGGCCAACATAGTGAGACCCTATTTCAAAGAAAAAAAAAATTGGATTCCTTTGGGAATGCTCCTTTGGTCAGCAATAATGGTGCACTTATTGTTGTGTTCTTGCTGTTGAGCACGGGGCTTAGCACATGGAAGACAATTAATACATATTTACTGAATGGATAGATGAAAGCTGTGACCACACCCAGCCAGCCTGTCATTGCAAGAATATTCCTCACTTCACACCAGAGATTCTCAATCCCAGTTATATTTGAGAATGGCTTTTGGAGATTTTAGAAAATACCCCTCAGAGGTTCAGATTCCAATGGTCAGGGATAAGGCCTCAGCCTTTATATTTTTTGAAAACCACCCAGGCACAGCTACGGTTGATAACTCACAGTACCTGAAGAACAACAGCTGAGGTTAAAGTGCAATGCATGAACTTCTCAAAGGAACTTCTTTACTACACCCAGAAAGATAAAATTAGTGTAGAATTCTGAATTCTGCAAGAGTCTAAACATGTAAATTGGTTTTCTTAATATCAGAACCTTGTCACAGTTCTGAATCTGTCATAACTCAACTAAACTCTCAGATTGAGATGAAAAAATTGTGGTCTTCACAGAAGACTGTGAAACAAATTGCAACCCCCAAAGGCAAGCACAATGAGGCCCTACTCTGTCCTCTCACTCCAAGAAATCCTTGGGATTGGGTCCAGTCCTGGTTCACAGTACATCTTTCAGCTGAGGATTCCCAGTTATGGGTTTCCCTCATCTACAAAGTAAAGATGAAGATAATAATGCCTGCCTCAAAGTATTATTGAGGCATGAAAGGAGGTGGTGGGGATGAAAGCCTTTTGTAAGTCACTAAACATATTACAGCATCACCTGGAAGCCTATTTGAAATGTAAGTTCTTGGGCCCCCACCAGAACTACTGACTCAGGAACTTTAGGGACTCAATATCCTGTGTTCTAACAACCCTCCAGATGATCCTAATGCACATTCAGTTTAAGAACAGCACTACTAGAAAACCATCAACACTCCCACAATGACCCTCACAAACTATGTCCAGGCAGGTAGGACGGCTTATGGTCTGGAGCATAGTTTTTAGTTAAATTGGAGTATAAGATCTGATTAGTGAGAACAATCCAAAATGGCGGCTGAGTAACAGTTTCCCTGCAACAGGGCACTGTGAGTCTGGGGAGATAAAACTCCAGGCATCTGTGGCTGGTGGAACCTGCCTATAATCATCTCTTTGAGAATACAGAAAGTCAGCAAGGGACTTCTGGACCCCAAGAGGAGGACAAAAACAGTGGAAAACTGGCAAGTGGTTGCGTGTGTTCAATTGGTCTAATCCTGCTGGGAGCTGTAAGTACAGGAACAGTGAGACTGCAAACCAGAAAGGCCTTATCTGTGAACTG
>CAUYPK010154332.1:0-11225 GCA_963574355.1 Loris lydekkerianus | reverse complement strand
CTCACAGCAACCTCCAACTCCTGGGCTCAAGCGATTCTCCTGCCTCCACCTCCCAAGTAGCTGGGACTACAGGCACCTGCCACAATGCCCGGCTATTTTTTGGTTGTAGCCATCATTGTTTGGCAGGCCCAGGCTGGATTTGAACCCACCAGCTCAGGTGTATGTGGCTGGCATCTTAGCCACGTGGGCCACAGGCGCCTGAGCCATCACCCTACTATTTTTCTTTTTGTTTGTTTAGCAGGCATGGGCCGAGTTCAATCCACCAGTCTAGGAGAATATGGACTTCCTAACTACTGAGCTACAAGCACCTTGTCTTCCTTTAAGGTTTTGACTCAAGTCATGTTCTCAGCGAGGATCCCTGCTATGTCCTTGCTGGGCACGCAATCTGAGTTCTAGATGTTTTACTTATTTGCCTTGTTGGTAGCCTCTTGCACCAGGAATGTAAGTCCTACAAAGACATGGCCCTTCTACATTTCACTCCTGTGTCCACAACACCAGGAGGAATAATGTTCCCAGGAGTGCCTGCAAGTCCAATGTTGGGCACTGAAGGCGGCCCTCCTATGGGGCTATAGGTGCCTCCCATCACAGGCTCTTGACATGAATGTTTTCACCTCCCAATTCTACTGCCTTCCTCTGGGTGGAGGCTATTTGATTCATTCCTTAGTCTGGGTTCCCAAGTTATCACAGCATTCTTCTGATATTAGAGGTTCAGTAACATTATCAAAATAAATACAACCATTAAGATTTTTTTTTTTTTTTTTGAGACAAGGTCTTACTATGTCGCTCTCGGTAGAGTGCCGTAGCATCACAGCTCACAGCAACCTTAAACTCTTGGGTTCAAGCGATTCTCTTGCCTTAGCCTCCCAAGTAGATGGTCTACAGGCACTTGGCCACAATGCCCGGATATTTTTAGAGACGAGGTCTCACTCTGGCTCAAGCTGGTCTCAAACCTATGAACTCAGGCAATCCACCTACCTCCACCTACCTCGACCTCCCAGAGTGCTATGATTACAGGCATAAGCCACCTTGCCTGGCCAGGAAATATCACTTTTGTAGGTGCCCAAAATTAAACCTTCATATTCTATTAAAAGCCCCTCCAAAAAAAAAATAGGCAAAATAGAAATTAAAAATATACACTTCTCAAACCTGTTTTTTAAACCCAGTGGTTTCCAATGGCGTTTTACTATTTATCAACGAAACCTGAAATTAATTGCTAGCAAAAACCAACCTCAGAAGGCTGAGAAGAAAAGGTTCCCTTTTCCCCTTTAGCTATAGCAAAGGGAACACTATTATACAAAGATAATTTTATTTTTTAAAAGACAGAGTCTCTCATCTTTAAGGGACTGTCTGGGGAAAAAAAAAAAAAAAAAAAGACAAGGTCTCATTCTGTCACCCGGGCTTAGTGCAGTGGCCTGTTTATAGCCCACTGTAACTTCAAATGCCTGAGCTCAAGAGGTCCTCCCAAGTAGCTAAGACTACAGCAAAGTTACTACCCTCAAGAGTATGAGACCAGCCTGGGCAAGAGCAAGATCCCATGTCCACTTTAAAAAAAAAAAAAAAAAGGAAAGAAAAAAATTAGCTGGGCATTGTGCTGGGTGAGTGTAGTCCCAACTACTCCGAAGGCTGAGGCAGAATGATCTCCTGAACCCAGGAGTTTGAGGTTGAGCTAAGCTAACACTATACTACTCTAGCCTGGGCAACAGAATGAGACTGTGTCTCCCCATCTCTCCCCCCATATTCTTACGGTAATTTTCACATTTTCTGAAAAGTATAAGTCATTTATGAGTTTTCCTTGTTAGGCGACAGGAACAGCTCATGCTTCCTTATATATATAAAATAAAACCCATAATTCAGATCCCTTAATCAAAGAAAGTTTGACAGCCTATCTCTTACATAAACCAACAAAAATCAGCATTTAACTATTCTTACCCTCTATTATAAATACTACCACTAGGAGGCAAAAGAGACAGTATGTTTAATTTAAAGAGCTGTTGATTTCTTTTTTTTCTTGAGACAAAGCCTTACTTTGTAGCCCTCGGTAGAATGCTGTGGTGTCATCGCTCACAACAACCTCAAAGTCTTAGGCTCATGCGATCCTCCTGCCTTGAGCCTCCCAAGTAGCTGGAACTACAGGTGCCTGCCACAATGCTCCAGCTATTTTTTCTTTTTTTATTGAGACAGAGTCTCACTTTGTTGCCCTCAGTTGAGTGGCACTGCGTCACAGCTCACAGCAACCTCAGACTCTTGGGCTCAAGCGATTCTCTTGCTTCAGTCCCAGTAGGTGGGACTATAGGTACCCACCATAACGCCCAGCTATTTTTAGAGACGGGGTCTCATTCTGGTTCAGGCTGGTCTTGAACCTGTGAGTTCAGGCAGTCCACCTGCCTTGGCCTACCAGAGTGCTAAGATTACAGGCGTGAGCCACTGTGCCCAGCCTGCCTGGCTATTATTTAGTGATGGGGTCAGGCTCTGGCTCAGACTGGTCTCAAACTCCTGAGCTCAAGCATCCCACCCACCTTAGCCTGTGAAAGTGCTAGGTTTATAGGCGTGTGCCACCACACCTGGACCCTTGATATCTTGCACCCAAAATACCTTATTAAAATACTTTTGGGGGTTTCGGCACCTGTGGCTTAAGTGGCTAAGGTGCCAGCCTCATACACCTGAGCTAGTGGGCTCAAATCCAGCCTGGGCCTGCCAAACAATGATGGCTGCAACCAAAAAACAGCCCAGTGTTGTGGCAGGTGTCTGTAGTCCCAGCTACTTGGGAGGCGGAGGCAGGAGAATCACTGAGCCCAGGAGTTGGAGGTTGCTGTGAGCTATGATACCACTGCACTCTACCCACAGCACTCTACCCACAGCTTGAGGCTCTATCTCAAAAAAATATATAAATAAATAAACTTTTGGGGGCTGAGTGCCTAAAGCACCGCTGCCAGGGTGCCACCCACATACAATGGGGCTAGTGGGTTCAAACTTGGCCATAGCCTGCCAAACAACAATGACAACTACAACGAACAAATAACCAAGCATTGTGGTGGACACCTATAGTCCCAGCTACTTGGGAGGCTGAGGCAAGAGAATGGCTTAGGACCAATAGTATAACATTGCTCTGGGCTGTGACACCACAGCACACTACTGAGAACATAATGAGACTCTGTCTTCAAAAACAAATAAACAAACAAACAAAAAAAAAACCCACAATACTTTCAGGGCTGGGTGCAGTGGTTCACACCTATTGCTTGGGTTTAGGAGTTTGAGACTAGCTGAGTCAAAGCAAGACTCAAATAAATAGCTGGCTAGGCGCCAGTAGCACAGTGGTTACGCGCCAGCCACATACAAATCCAAGGCTAGCGGGTTTGAATCTGGCAGGGGCCAGCGAAACAACAATGACAATTGCAATAAAAAAAATAGCCAGGCTTTATGGCAGGTGCCTATAGTCCCAGCTATTTGGGAGGCTGAGGCAAGAGAATTGCTTAAGCCCAGGCACTCTACGGAGGGTGACATAGTAAGACTCTGTCTTAAAAATAAATAAACGAATGACTGAATAGCTGGGCATTGTGGTGGGAGCCTATAGTCCCTGTTACTCAGGAGACTGAGGCAAGAGAATCACTTGAGCCCAAGAATTCAAGGTTGCTATGGGATATGATCTATGATCTACCGAAGGTGACAAAGTGAGACTGTCTCAAAAACAAACAAACAAAAAAAACAATAACCTTTTGACTAGAAACTAAAATATTGGTTACTATAAGAAATTATACTGGCTCAGTGCCTGTAGCTCAAGCGGCTAAGGTGCTAGCCACATACACCTGAGCTAGTGGGTTCGAACCCAGCCTGGGCCCACCGAACAACAACGACAGCTACAACTAAAAAATAGCCAGGTGTTGTGGCAGGCACCTAGTCCCAGCTACTTGAGAGGCGGAGATAAGAGAATCATTTGATCCCAGGAGTTAGAGGTTGCTGTGAGCTGTGATGCCACAACACTCTACCCAGGGCGACAGCTAGAGGCTCTGTCTCAAAAAAAAGAAAAGAAAAGAAATTATGCTACAAAAAGCCAAAAATCACTTTCAATCCATAATAAAGTATCCAAACTTTATACTTGAAGAGAACTACAAGTACTTTGAAAAAATACTATAATCTATTGCCTACGTTTTTAAAGCCTTCAAGTATAAAAAATCCTATCTGTGCTTATTTTTGGACTCAGTTTTATTTTACATAAATAGAGAAGAAGAAAAAGTAAATAGACCTCAGAGGAAAAAGATTTTTTCTTTTTAATCATCCTACACAAGACCTCACCAACATGGAGTTATAACATGATTGAATGTAGAAACAGAATTCTTGTATTTTTATGTTGTAATTAACTGCTTGACAAACATAAATACTGAGTTGTTTTGAATAAAATTTCTTAGTAGGAATCCCTTTGTCACTTAGAAAGTACAGAAAACATTCTCAACCAGAAAGTTAAAAAACCCTGTTGCTTGAGGCTTGTGGTACAATGACCAAAAGAGGCAAGCAAACACTGATGCAAGGAGGTTAAAACCCAAGATAAGTGAAGAGATCAAGAAACCTGGAGCCTAGATTAGTTATATTCAAAGGCTCTGAAAGGAAATGCTAAAAAGAAAAACAAAAGAATGGGGACATGTTAAAAGAGGCACATGAGGGGACCTTAATGAGCACCCAGGGACCAAAGCTGGAATAATCTGAGCAATAAAACAATGTAGTATTGGATTATAAACCAAGAGACCAAATAAACAAGCCTGAGTCCACACCAAGGCTGCAGGGTTCGAGCCTGGCCTGGGCCAGCTAAACAATGATAACTGCCAACAATGGTCGGCATTGTGGCGGCTGCCTGTAGTTCTAGCTACTCAGGAGTTTGAGGCAAGAGAATCGCTTAAGCCCAAGAATTTGAGGTTACTGAGTTGTGACGCCAGAGCATAACGAGGGGAAAATAGTGAGACTGTCTTTATTTAAAAAAAAAAAAAAGGCAGTATATATCTCAACTGTCAAGGTCATCAGAAAAAAGGAAAAACTAGCACAAACCAGGACATAAAGACAGGACAATAAAATGCAATGTAAAATCCTGGATTGAATACTGAACAGGAAAAGAATATTAATGGAAAAACTGGTGAAATCTGAATTATGCCTAGAATTTTGATAATAATTAAAAAAAAATCAAAGCTTTGCCCCTATGATTATAACTACAGTAAAAAATATTAATATAGATCTTGCCCCTTTTACATAGCAGGGAAATGCTACCTTTAAAGTACTGTCACCTCCATACAAAATACAGTTATAGGGCGGCACCTGTGGCTCAATGGGTAGGGCGCTGGTCCCATATATGGAGAGTGGCAGGTTCAAACCCAGCCCCAGCCAAACTGCAACAAAAAAATAGCCAGGCATTGTGGCGGGCTCCTGTAGTGCTAGCTACTCAAGAGGCTGAGGCAAGAGAATCGCATAAGCCCAGGAGTTGAGAGGTTGCTGTGAGCAGTGTGATGCCATGGCACTCTACTGAGGGTGATAAAGTGAAACTGTCTCTACAAAAAAAACACACACACACACAAAAATACAGTTATAGCCATGAACTATTGATAGATTTAAATTAAGGAGCCGATACTGCCTTTCAGACTAGCCCAACCTGGGTGACACAGAGAGACCCTTTCTCTTACACAAAACAAACAAAAACCACAAGGGAAAGAAAACCTAGGAACTTAACAGTAATTGGGAAAATAAAACTTCTTCAACCAGCTGAGAGTGCCTTTCTTTTAGCCCAACATCTACTCTGTTACCAAGGAAAGACTCTGGGCATCTTCAATGGTTTGCAAAATGCTCTTGAGGTGTTTTTTGTTTGTTTGTTTGTTTTTTTAATGACAAAAAGAGAAATGTGGCTCAGAGAGTGGCTCATGTCCACAATCCTAGAACTCTGGAAGAACAAGGCCAGTGGAGTGCTTGAGGCTCAGGAGTTCCAGACCTGCCTAGGCAAGAGCAAAACCCCATCTATACTAAAAATAGAAAAAAGCCAGGCATTGTGACAGGCACTGTACCTATAGTCCCATCTACTCAGGAGGCTGAGGCTTTTTAAAAAACAGAAAGAGAGAAAGAGAGGGAAAGAAGAATATAGTTCTTAGGGGTAGTTAACAAGATTAGCCAGGGCTAATAAGACATTGCAAAAGAAGATAAAAGCAGTGTGACTTCTTGACCAGATCTTGTCATGGGCATTAGCGACCTAATCCTATAACCAATAGTGAGATCATTCTCTCAACATATTTTTCAGAACACTGTATTAGTTTCTTGGCTGACTATAATCATTTACCATAAATTTGGTGACTTAAAATAACAGAAATTTATTTTCTCACAATTCTTTTTTTTTTTTTTAACCACTTTCTTTCTTTCTTTTTTTTTTTTTTAATTATTTATTTATTGCGGTTTTTGGCCGGGGCTGGGTTTGAACCTGCCACCTCCAGCATATGGGGCCGACGCCCTACCCCCTTGAGCCACAGGCACTGCTCCCTCTCACAATTCTTGAAGCTTCAAGTCAGAGATCAGAAAGTGTCAGTAAGGGATCAGAGCCTGTAGCACAGTAGTTACAGCATGGGCCACATGCATGAGGGTGGCAGGTTCGAACCTGGCCCCGGCCAGCTAAACAATGACAACTCCAACAACAACAAAAGTAGACAAGTGTTGTGGCAGGCACCTGTAGTCCCAGGTACTTGGGAGGCTGAGGCAAGAGAATCACTGTTGCTGTGAGCAACCTCACAGAGAGGTTGCTGTAAGCTGTGAGCCCAAGAGTTGGAGGTTGCTGTGAGCTGTGATGCCACAGCACTCTACTAAGGGTGACATAGTGAGACTCTGTTTCAAAAAAAGTGTCAGTAGGCACTGCCTGATATCTGAAGGCTCTGGCAACAATCAGTTCCTTGCTCCCCTTGTAGCCTCTGGTGGCTGTAACCACTGCCTGGCTGTGTCTACTTTAATCTCTGCCTCCCAGCTTGCACTGCTCCGCTGTATGTGTCTCTCTGTCTGATTTCCCTGGGCCTCTCTTATAGGATACATGGATGCACTGCATCTAGGGCCACCCAGATAATTCATGACATGTGCTTCTTCTCAAGAACCTTATTCATAGCTTTTGCCACAGAAGGTAATAGTCACAGAGATCAGGATATAGACATATCTTGGAGCCATCTCTAAATCCACTGTAAGAACTTAACTTGGCCATGCTACTACACAAATGTGATCAATAGAAAAGCACTCCAAGACTGAAGCCAGAAGTCCTAGATCTTTTTGTCAGTTTAATTAGCTATATGACTTTGTGAACGTTTCCTAAACTCTCTGGGGTTCATTTCCTCATCTGGTTTTTTTTTTTTTTTTTTTTTTTGGCAGTTTTTGGCTGGGGCTGGGTTTGAACCCGCCACCTCTGGCATATGGGCCTGGCGCCCTACTCCTTTGAGCCACAGGCGCCGCCCTCCTCATCTGTTAAATGAAGCTACAGGTACCTGCCCTGAAGCTTCTCAGATGAGTCTCACAATATGAAATAAGATCAGACTCACACAAGACTGTGGATAAAAACGTACATAGACTAAGAACTATATTAGTATAAAAGGTGGTTTGTGATCATGAATTTGATATTGATAAGGGGAAGGAGAAAAATACAAGTAGAGCGAGATAAGAAGGTCCAAAATTACACAAGGGCAAACAAAAAAGGTGAAAGGAAATATTCATTATGGTTATTTCTGGGTGGTGGGATTAGTGATTTCTTAGTATCTGTTTCCATGCTCAAAATTTTAATAAGCAAACAATATTTTTACTTTATGATTCTTATATCCTAGGGTTGAGATAAACAAGGTAACTTACACCTAATATGTCATACAGTGAATTTTTAAAAATTCTCAATATAAAGACAGATTAATCTGATTTTTAGAATAAGAAAATATGGATATTTGAACTGTGAGCAAAACACCTGATTTGTTATTCTATCATGACCCCAAATATACAGGGTGTCCATAAAGTTCCTGTGCAATTTAAAATACTATAAAATTTTAAATTACACATAAATTTTATGGACACCTTTTATAAATATAGGGTGGAATTAGAGATGCTGAGTAATGACTTATAGTCAGTTTAGGACATGTCTAATGTAATGTCAAAAACTTCTATTCTAGGCCAGCAGCAGTGGCTCACACGTGTAATCCTACCAGTCTGGGAGACTGAGGTGTGTGGACCACCTAGCTCAGGAGTTTGAGACCTGCCTAAGCAAGAGGGAGACCCACCTCAAAAAATAGCCAGGTGTTGTGGCAGGTGCCTGTAATCCCAGCTTCTTGGGAGGCTGAGGCAAGAGAATCACTTGAGCCCAAGAGTTTAAGGTTGCTGTGAGCTACGATGCCACACCACTCTACAAAGAGCAACAAAGTAACACTCTATATTCTATTATTATTATTCTGATTTTGAAACAGAGTCTCACTTTATCGCCCTCAGAGTACTGTAATGTCACAGCTCACAGCAACCTCCAACTCCTGGGGCTTAGGCAATTCTCTTGCCTCAGCCTCCCAAGTAGCTGGGACTACAGGTACCCGCCACAACACACGGCTATATATTTTTTTGTGTTGTTGCAATTTGGCCAGGGCCAAGTTTGAACCCGCCACCCTCGGTATATGGGGCCAGTGCCCTACTCACTGAGCCACAGGCACCGCCCAACACTCTATCTTTAAAAAACAAAACAAAAAATCCTTGCCATTCCCACTCATTTCTTATTCAAAATACTCATTTAAAAATAAAGACCCCGGATAACACTGAAGACAGTACGTTTATCAAATTAATTATATTCAGTATAATCATTAAAAAATATAGACAGTGTGTTTATCAAAGGTGTTGAATAATGAATACTTAGAAGGACAAAATATGGACCAAATGGGATACCAACGGGCTGGAATAATGCACTGTCAGCACTAGGAGCCAGCATAGAGAATAGCCCCTATGCCCACTGCAAAGTACTTGTACAAGATGTTCCTTGGGAGGACCAAGACATTTTGAAATATCTCCGAAAATAGTAGATCCAATAAATCATCATTTTCAACCCAGAACTGGAGTTTCTGCACTTCAGAGTGAGAGGCCTGTATATAAGAATTTTTTTTTTTTTTTTTTTTGGAGACAGAGTTCCACTATGTAACCCTTGGTTAACTGTCCTGGCATCACAGCTCATAGCAACCTCAAACTCTTGGGCTTAAGTGATTCTCTTGCCTCAGCCTCTCAAGTAGCTGGGACTACAGGTGCCCGCCACAACACCCAGCTATTTTTTTGTTGCAGTTGTGATTGTTTGACTGGCCCGGGCCGGGTTTGAACCTGCCAGCCCTGGTGTTATGTGGCAGGCGCCCTAGCTGCTAAGCTACAGTCGCCAAACCTAAGATAAAAATAGGATGAGCCTAAGATAACATTAATTTCTCAAGGATGACCGAGCAACCCCATTTCCAATTTGGAATCCATACAGTTAAAGTGCAGGGGGTCGTCAGCCATGAAAACATTAACAAAATAGGAAACAACATCCTAGCAAACCAATAGTCAAAAATGATGATGTAAATTACAGAAACTCCTGAACATGTTCATATAGCTTCATCTCTTGGGAAGCCTAGGACAGAATGCATCTTTTAAGAAAAAACTGTATGTGTGAAGGGGCGATATAAACCAAACCAAAAGTCAAAAAAACTATTTCTAAAAAAAACTTCCTTCTATTAGACTCAGCACCTGTAGCACAGTGGTTATGGCACTAGCCACATACATTCAGGCTGGCAGGTTCAAACCCAGCCCAGGTCAGCTAAACAACAATGACAACTACAACAAAAAATAGCCGGTGTTGTGGCCAGAACCTGTAGTTATAGCTACTTGGGAGGCTGAAGGAAGAGAATCGCTTAAGCCCCAGAGTTTGAGGTTGCTGTGAGCTGTGACGCCATAGCACTCTACTTAGGGCAACACAGTGAGACATTGTCTCAAAAAAACCAAACAGGCTCAGCACCTGTGGCCAAAGTGGCTAAAGTGCCAACCACATACATCTGAACTGGCAGGTTTGAATCCAGCCTGGGCCCGCCAAACAATGATGGCTGCAACCAAAAATTAGCCAGGCATTGCGGTGGGTGCCTGTTGTTTCAGCTACTTGGGAGGTAGAGGCAGGAGAATCGCTTGAGCCAGGAGGTTGCTGTGAGCTGTGATGCCACAGCACTCTACCCAGGGCGATGGCTTGAGGATCTGTCTCAAAACAAAACAAAACAAAACAAAAACCTTGCATCCATTTTGGAGTAAAGAACATTTAAAAGTATACCCAAAGCTCGTGCCCATAGCTTAGTGGTTAGAGTGCCAGCCACATGCACTGAGGCTGGTGGCTTTGAACCTGGCCTGGGCCTGCTAAACAACAATGACAACAACAAAAACAAAGAATAGCTGGGCTTGACAGGTGCCTGTAGTCCCAGCTATTTGGGAGGCTGAGGCAAGAGAATCACTTAATGCTAAGAGTCGGAGGTTGCTGTGAGCTGTGATGCCACAGGACTCTACTGAGGGCAAAATAGTAAGACTCAAAAAATAAATAAATAAAAGTATACCGTATATACTCGAGTATAAGCTGAGTTTTTTCAGCACACTCAGCACAAATTTTGTGCCAGAAAAACTTGGCTTATACTCAAGTATATACGGTACCTAAATGCTAAGTGAAATAAGCTAATCACAAAAGGATAAATCATTCCACTTATTAGAGACTACCTAGAATAATGAAATTTACAGAGACAGAAAGTAGAATGGTGGTTGCCAGGGACTGGGGGAAAGGGGAGAGTTATTTTTAATGTATATAGTTGTAGTTTGAGAATATGTAAAAGTGCTGGAGCTGGATGGTGGTGATGGTTGCCCAATATTGTGACATACACTTAATGCCACTGAACTACACACGTAAACTATTAAGATGATACACTATGGGGTGGCACCTGTGGCTCAGTGAATGGGGTGCCGGCCCCGTATACCAAGGGTGGCGGGTTCGAACTCAGCCTTGGCCAAACTGCAACCAAAAAAAATAGCTGGGCATTGTGGCTGGTGCCTGTAGTCCCAGCTACTCAGGAAGCTGAGGCAAGAGAATCGCCTAAGCCCTGGAGTTGGAGGTTGCTGTGAGCTATGACGCCATATCACTCTACCGAGGGTGATAAAGTGAGACTCTGTCTCTTAAAAAAAAAAAAAAAAAAAAAAAAAAAAAAAAAAAAAGGGTAAAC
>CAUYPK010154330.1:0-21094 GCA_963574355.1 Loris lydekkerianus | reverse complement strand
GAATCTAATGAACAATACTTACAACTTTTTGCCTAGTTAATTAAAACAGCAGCTTTAGCACAGAGATCTTGCTTATGGAAGATAAAAACAAAAGGAATGAGAGCATCTGGGTATTTTAATATTTTTTTTTTTTTTTTTTTTTTTTTTTTTTTTTGCAGTTTTTAGTTGGGGCTAGGTTTGAATCTGCTACCTCCGATATATGGGGCCAGTGCCTTACTCCTTTAAGCCACAGGAGCTGTCCCGTTTTTTTATTTTTATTTTTTCGTTTGTCTGTTTTAATCTGTGCAATAAACCCTTCCTGTGCTCCTGTCATGGAATGTGCACATGTGTACATATGCCCAGCAAATTTAACCAAATTCAATCCACCTTCCTGATGTTTATCTTCAAAGTTGTTGAAGATATCTTTATTCCCCATGTTCTGTTTTCAAGGTTGCCCAAAGTGAGTGACTCTTTGTAGCAACAAAAAACTTCTGTTATGACCTAAATGAAGTATAAAACCTGTGTAAACTCAGTAGTAACAGTTGATTCATCCAAAGCAATTAAATAATACATACTTTCTTTGAAGTATTACATGAAGTTGTTCTGTTTAGTTGGAAGGCTAATTCATGTTTCTGATCAGTTTTGTTCCCCTTGAAAGAAGCAGTTGTTTGAAATGTTATGTGGCTGTAAGCAGCCTGACTCTCTGACAAGGCATTTTTCACAATTTCTATCTCACTGATTCCCTTTCGCCCAAAGTATATAAGCCACTTTCTAAGTTGCCCCATTGGCATTATTTCCAAGTCTTAGGCTGCTTGAAAGAATTGTCTTTGCTTTTACTTTTACCTTTTAATTTTTGCAATATAACCTTTCATGCCTCACCCTCTAAGTTAAAATACTTGTGGTCCTTATGAGTATTATAATGCTAATGGGCATTGAATTTCCTTAATGTTGATATTGCAGTATCACAAAGTAAGAAAATAATCTTATCGTTAGCTATTCACAAATTTCAAACAGAAACACGGTGCACCGTTGTCAAAAGCTGATAACAGACCAGCGTACTTGACCCCCATAAAACTCTTGCCAACTAGCTTCATATGACTGAGGCATCAGAGAGGCAGGGGAAGCTAGAAACCTAATCATGAGTATAGCCATGGTCAAGTTAGCCCTACAGTTTACTAATGTTCTAATTGTGCCAGTCAATGTGGGTGGATTGTGTTGCTGAAACTTATTTTATTCTTTTGTATTTTAAATATGCTCACATTAAAAATAAAATAAAAATATAAATGACAAAACTGGATTAATAAAAACAAAAGGACTTATTCTGTAAAATTCAGTAAAAAAGCTGAATTTTTGACTGTACTTAAGGACCTAGAAGGTCCCATGGGGCCTTAAGACCATGAGTTCCCCATCCCTGCTCTAGTTCGTTAGGGAGACATACACTGTATATGAGAATGCATAAGCTTGTTCTGTTTCTATTTATTAAATAGTAGTACTTACCAATGTATATTTTTAATATTCTTTTAAAGAGCTTAAATTATTGCTATGATATTACCAAAAATTATTAGACTTAGCTTTCCCCATGCAGTCTAAGTAGTATCTTTCTAACATGGTAAGATCAGTTATGTAAATGTAATTAATACAAAATTCATTGCATGACAAAAATCTCAAGTTTAATTTTAGGAATAAGAAGAGGATAGTGGCTCTCTTGGCTCCCCTGCCTTAGAATATATGTATTCAGATTATGAAAAAATTAGAAGAGAAGTTATAACACTGCTTAGTAAGGAAATCCTTTTTCATTCCATAAGTCATTTATCAAAAAAAAAAATAATAATAAATAATAACAAGTAGAATGAAGGAATGTGTTTGATAAAAGATAGACAATTTGGGTGCCAAAGATTTTCTGTTCAAATTGACTAAATGAGAAAAGCAATCTCATATAGCAGATGTACAGCTCGCATAGTTATATTCATATAGTTATAGTTTCTTATTTTGATGGAAAGATAAGTCACACGTGGCATGGGGTGACATAGGTAAATGAGAAAGCTATCTGCAGTCATAGAAAAGGATCCCAGAAGATAGAATTTTTAGAAGAGAGAGTTTTGCTCTATTCTGTGGTAAGCAGTTTTAGAAATTTTGATGCCAAAGTTAATCAGAAACCAGAAGTGAAAGACCCACACGCTGTGAGCAAAATGCACCCCTTCCGAAGGCTCCTGAAACTTAGACAAAATTCATAGTTAATTTAAGTGCCAACTGGTGCCATCCCATAGGAAAATCTAAGGTTAGATTAAGAAGTGCTAGATAACAGTTGATGTTCAGATAAAAAATTATTATAGGTAGTGAGAAAAATCTGTTTCCTGAAATACTTTTTCAAATTTTTCTACAGTAGCTTATATAAAAATAAATAAATTGCAAATTACTCATTAATGAAGTGATCCTTTCTATTTAAAGCCTCAATAACCATGTTTAAATGGTTAATATGTTTAAGTTATTCTAATTACTCATTATCTAACCCACAATTCTCAGTTAAGTTTTGTCCCTGTGTTAGTTTCCTAGAGCTGCCATAAAAAAACACCCCAGTCTGGGTGAACTTATAGGTCTGGAAACTAGAAATCCAAAATCAAGGCATTGACTGTGTTGGTTCCTTCTGTGAGGGCTTGGAGGAAGAATCTGTTCCTTCTTCTCTATTAGTTTTTTGGCTTATAGATGTGTTCTTTTCCTTTTTTTTTTTTTGAGACAGAGTCTTACAATGTTGCCCTTGGTAGAGTGCTGTGGCATCACAGCTCACAGCAACCTCAAACTCTTGGGCTTAAGCCAGTAGTTTTCAACCTGTGGGTCGCAACCCACAGGAACCGTATTAAAGGGTTGCAGCATTAAGAAGGTGAGGAACATTGGCTTAAGCGATTCTCTTGTCTCAGCCTCCCAACAAATTCCCCCCCCCCCCTTTTTTAAGGACACCAGTTATATTGGATTAGGGCCTCACCCTTATGACCTCATTTTAAGTTGATCATCTTAGAAGACCCTATTTCCAAATGAATGTTATTGGTACTAAGGATTAGAATTTTGACATTTTTCATGGGGGTAATTGCTCATTCCATAACAGTTTCTAAATACTAGAGGTAAAAAACACTACTATAAGTAACATAAATTCATTTATTTTTATCGCAGGAGTAAAGAAAGGTAAGGAGTGCAAAATGCAGGAAGCTGAACAAGGAATAGTGTGGATATGCGAAGTTTCGTAAGAATGGCCTAAGTTGTTAAAACCACAATGGCAACTCAGGAAAGCCGCTCCACCTTTTTGGAATCACTGACAAACAGAAGATTTAGCCCCTCTATTTACACCTGGTTTTCTGGTGGGAGTTATTGATGGAATGTTTTAGGGAAAATAACTATCATAATCACTCAGTTAAAGTCTAGACCACCAAAGTTAATTGCATCAATTCATGGAAAATGTTACAGAGGGCTTTGTTATGTCAGTTAAATTATACCATTTATTTATTTCATTGATTAATTTTATTACTTGACAGAAAAATCTGGTATCCTATTCATGATATCAGGCACTGTGAACACAAAGACACATTGAACTTCTCTCTCCTCCACAAAATTATAACTTAGGCAATTCAGCCTCACCAGAACACCTATTTTTCTATAAACAAAGGTAACTTGGAACAACAATTCTCAAACTATTTTCCACATTGGCATACACACAACATAATCCTAGCATGCACAAAACACTCCTGTGGATGGATGCAAGTTACTTACCAAAAGCAAAAATTGTAGGGAAGGAACACTACGTAATTCAAATTCATTACCACGTTAAATATTCCCTGAGGAGCAGTCACTGACACTGTCCTGACTCTGTACCATGCCTCTTCTTCTCCCTCATAGGGATACATAAATGACATTATAGAGATAATGTTGAACCTACAACATTTTACTTAAAAAATTATACATAAACCTCAGTAATTTCTTATTAGAACTACAGTGCTTATAATATGCCTTAAGCTGATATGTACAAACTAATCTAACAAGATGTCAAGGTTAAGGTCCTCTGGCTGAGAAAATACAAGTGCTGTTAAATAGCCCTCATGGCCTTGCAATTCTCTGTATTAGGAAAATGCTCCATATTTTAATGCATTTAGCCAAAAGCACTGCCAACTATAAAATACAGAGTGTATATGTAATTTTGTTTTGGTTATTCGTTAATCAAGAAACATTTAGTTAGTGCTACATTGGAGACACTGACTACCTGGCCTTGTAGAATGTGTTAAGTATACACTCAGGAACAAGCACAAAACACAAACAGATGACAAAGGTAATCTTGGTTAATGTTAAAAGTTCTGGAGAAAACCAAGAGATACTACTATAGAGTAACTGAGTAGTGGGGTGGGAAAAACATTTAGGTCAAAGACTCAAATCAAGGAAGGTTTTCCTGACATGTGGTCTGAGACAGGAATGACAACAGAGTCGATCCTGTCTCGTCTACGGAAGAGAGCTCCAGGAAAAGCAAGAACACGTGGCATAAAGGGGCGAAGGGGTGTTAGAGAAGCAAGAGCTGACCTCACTCCTTTCAATTTCTTTTCTTTTCCCCACAAGCTCTTAAAAATACTTGATTACAATTTTCTACCATTAAACAAACAATAATGCAAAACATTTCTTTATTCCTCTTTACTGAGCTAGTGCCAATTATATATATAGTCTTATTATATAAAGATAATGTATTTTTAATATGGAATTCTAAATATTCCCTTTTATTTAATTACATGTTCAATTGTAACATTTAATAACACTAAAAGACAGCCTATTAGTAACTACTTTAAATGTTCAAACTCTAAAGAATGAGCAACTACAAAAAATTTTTAAAAACTGTTGCTTTTAATCTTCTGTATTATATTTAATTCAAAATACATGTTTACATTTCCAGAAACACTTTTTTGTATTTATACCTGTTACATACCATGTGATTAGACAGACAAATGCTGTTTGGAGAAATTTGTGGAACAATTTCTAATGAGGAGTTAGAGCTCCCTTCCCAACAAAGATGGTAAAATTTCTGAAAGAAAATTTCTCCTACCTTTAAAAGGCTCTCACTTTTTCTGACTCTTAGTGACTTATTAAAGTAATTACATGGAATGACCTGCCTTTGAGTTTCAGTATTTAGCTGACACTTGACACTTACATGTAGATTTTCTTCCACCTCTGCCAGAGGGGCGAGGATAAGACCAACCCCTCCTCTTCCTCCTCAGTCGACTCACATGAAAACAAGGAGGATGAAGACCTTCAAAATGATTTACTTCCACTTAATGTCTAGTACATATACTTTTTCTGACTTATGGTACCTCTTAACATTATTTCTTTTCTCGAGCTTACTGTACTGTAAGAATACATTAGACGAGACACCTGCCATACAACATATGCATCAATTGACTATGGTATCTGATCAACGGTAGGTTACCAGTAATTAAGTTTTAGTGAAGTGAAAAGTTACATAAGGATTTTCAACTGTTCAGGGGTCAATGCCTCTAACTTCTGTGTTATTCAGGGTCAACTGGAAATGTGTGCATGTGTGTTAATCAGTTTGGGCTGCCCTAACAAATTGCCATAGTGTAGGTGGCTTATAAACAACAGATATTTATTTCTCATATTTCCAGAAGCTGAAAAATCTCAGATCAGGGTGTCAGGATGGTCAGATTGTGGCGAGGGTCACTGTTCAGGCTACAGACTGTGGAGTTCTTCTTATGTCCACATATGGTGAAAAGAGGGTGAGAGAACTCTTACCCTTTAATAAGGACACTTATCCTATCATTAGTGTTCTCCCTCATGATTTAATTACCTCCCAAGGTCCCCTCTTCCTAATACCATCACACTGGGGTTTAGGATTCAACATATCAATTGTGGGGATGGGAGTTGGGGTGGGAAATACAAACACTAGAACCAATGTAATACATACACACATATATGATGTGTGTGTGTATATATGCATATTCCTGAAAACTCTTAACAATTTTAAATTTTTGGACAAGGAATATTTCTTTTTAAATGCAAACTATTAATAGTGGAAAGGCCTATTTTCATGTTCCAGGTGCTTCTGATCAAGGCCATCACTCATCTTTTTTATTCTAGCAGCTGAATGTTAAATCTTTAGGTTCATATTGTATTAGCCTCTATTATCATAATCTTATTCCCTGCCTTGTCACAGGCTTCTCTTAGCTTCTTAATCTCCAAAGTTATCCCAAGATCATACATTCAAAGCCCCTCCTATCTTAGAGAAAGAGGCGCTCAAATTTCCTATCACGATGAACACCTACATGCACTCTGGATTATGCTGCCCCCAACCCTCTCCTATTCCTTATTATATCTCTTTCTTTCAGGGTTTTCAATTTCTTTCCTTTTCCCCATTAGCTCATAAAAATACTTGAGTACATTTTTTTCACTGTTAAACAAACAATAATGCAAAACATTTCTTTCTTCCTAACTCTTTTAGTGACCCATCACACCCTTCTTGTTAAAGAAATGGTTCCCTCAAAATTAACTTAACTGCTCCAACTTGTCAATGTCTTACTCTTAGTCCTCATTCTACTTTACCTCTCTCCTGCTGGGAAATTTTTGCTTGCATGCAATGCCATCCATGCCATTGCTTCTGGATTTGCTTATGCCACTTGGCTTAGGTTCTCTTCCCTTGTCTTTTAAGCTTCCTTTTCTCTCCCACTGCTGCTTCTCTTCAGTATTCATACATATGTTTCCTGAATAATTTCAGTATGAGTCATTTCTTCCACAATTACCTAGATGTGGCTCACTTGAAACTTTACACTTTGATGACAGCCATTTCTTTTCATCATCAGCTCCAAATACCCAGCTTTCACTTTTTAATTATAATCTTTATATCTCCCATTTCAAAATTAGTTTTTGCCTCTTGAATATAAAGCTCTGTATACCATAGACTGTGTGTTATTCATCTTTGTATTCCTGATGCAACACATCTAGTGCATAATGAATATGATAAATATTTAATATATTTAATATTCAGGGTATTACATGCTGTAAATTTATGAAGTGAAGTAGCCTATGTAGATTTTTGCTTAAGCCAAATGGACACTGGCAGGTAACATTAACTAAATAATATATATTTTTGAAATTTACCTTATTTACTGAAAATAAGGAAAAAAAAGGAAAAGTATTCCAAAATGAAAAAGTTCTTCACTCTGGAGAGCTTTATTAACTAAACCACCACTATAAGAGAGATCAGAACAGGAAATAAAGGCAAATTTCCCCCTTGACTTATCAAATTGTTAAAGTAGGTGTCTGTCCCTATATTCTGTCTGTCCTTTCAGAACAATTACATTATCATGATGATTCTTTTCTTTTTAGACCTGTCTAGATAAGTCCTGTCTGCTATTGCACTCATTTGAGTATACTCAAACATGTAAAAACAAACAAACAAAAAATAAATAAAAAGAGATACTTGTAAGTAGTCTATATCTTGAAATCTCTGCAGTTACTAAATGGCTGACTGTGTATTTACTGTGCTAATATCCCAATGAGGCAGTTTTCTGGAAAATGCAGGAAAAGGTAGTAGCCATAGGCATTTATTTAGATCAGATAAACTTCTCCTTTTAGGTCTTATTACCAGAAACTCATTCCATTTAGAATATTGATATGTCTTCTGTAGGACTTACCAGGAAATAGTTTATGCAAACTTTCTCTTCTCTAAAAGTCCTAAAACTTAGAAATCCCAGGACATATGACCTATTTTATAATAAAGTCAACAGTATAAATTACTTTTTCATACTCAAATATACAAAAAAGCTCATTTAATTTATATGTGAGCAATCCCTGTATTGAGTTTTCATTATAAAAATTTATACTTTTGGGATTATTTCATAAATGTTATATTTTATTCTATGTAAGTTCTATGAAGGGCTCCAATGTGGTAGAATAGTCATAAAACTTTCTGGGAAAACAGGCATTGTCAAAATATTCCATGCATGAGCATGATAGTTGATGAAATCTTCTTAATTAGAAACAAATTACAAAGAATTAAATAGAAAAAAAATACATCCTTTTAACCCATTGCAATCAGGCAAGAGAAAGAAATCAAGGGTATTCAAATGGGTCAGAGGAGATTAGACTCTTGCTCTTAGTGGATGACAAGATCTTATATCTGGAAAACCGCAGGGAATCAGCTACAAAGCTCTTGGAAGTGATCAAGGAATATAGTAGCATCTCGGGATAAAAAAAAAAATCACTGCCCCCAGATCAGCAGCTTTCATATATGCCAATAACATTCAAGCCGAGAATCAAATGAAAGACTCTGTATGTTTTACATTTGCTCCAAGGATATGTAATCCCTGTGAATATATCTAACAACTGGCATGAAAGATCTCTATAAAGAGAACTATGAAACCTTGAGGAAAGAAAAACCAGACGTTAACAAATGGAAGAACATACCATGCTCCTGGCTGGGAAGAATCAACATCGTTAACATGTCCATGCTACCCAATGCTGTCTATACATTTAATGCAATTCCCATCAAATCACCAATGTCATACTTTAGACAACTTGAGACATACTTTAGACAAATAGTACTTCATTTCATATGGAACCAGAAAAAGCCCTGAATAGCCAATACAATTTATAGAAATAAAAACAAATCTGGAGGCATCATGTTACAAGACTTCAGGTTATACTACAAGTCTATAATGATCAGAACAGCAGGATACTGGCCCCAAAATAGAAATGTAGATATATGGAATAGAATAGAGATTCTAGAGTTGAACTCAGCCACATATCACCATTTGATCATTGATAAACCAAACAAAACCCTGCACTGGGGAAAAGAATCCCTATCCACATAATAGATGGTAGTGGGAAAACTGGTTAGCCACATGTAGAAGACTGAAGCTGGACCCGCACCTCTCACCATGGACAAAAATAGATTCTTGCTGGATAAAGATTTAAATTTTAGGCATGAAACAATAAAAATTCTAGAAAACAGTGTGGGGGAAACGCTTAACAACATTTGCCTGGGAAAGGATTTTACGAAGAAACTCTCCCTGGCTTGTCACCTGTGGCTCAAGCGGCTGAGGCGCCAGCCACGTACACCTGAGCTGGCAGGTTTGAAACCAGCCTGGCCCGCCAAGCAACAATGACAGCTGCAACCAAAAAATAGCTGGGTGTTGTGGTGGGCACCTGTAGTCCCAGCTACTTGGGAGGCGGAGGCAGGAGAATCACTTGAGCCCAGGAGTTGGAGGTTGCTGTGAGCTGTGATGTCACAGCACTCTACCCAGGGTGACAGCTTAAGGCTCTGTCTCAAAACAAAAAAAAAAAAACAAAAAAAAACAAAAAACCAACAACTCTCCCTGGCTATTGCAGCAAAACCAGAGATAAGCAAGTGGGATTTGATCAAACTATAAAGGTTCTCCACTGATAAGTGTACCACAACCAAAGCAAACAGACAGCCTTTGATGGGAGAAGACTTTTGCATATTATGAATCTGACAAAGGCCTGATAACTAGAATCTATAGAGAACTCAAATTAATCAATAAGAAGAGCAAAGAACCCCCTCTATAAGTGGGCAAAAGACTTGAACATAAACTTCTGTGAAGATGACAGAGGAATGGCCAACAAACACAAGAAAAAAATGATCATTGTCTCTAATCTTCAGAGAAATGCAAATCAAAACCACCCAGTAAAAATAGCCCACATCAAAAAGTCTCAAAACTGCAGATGCTGGCATGGATGTGGAGAGAAGGGAACACTTCTACTGCAGGTGGGATTGTAAATGAATACTACCTTTATGGAGAGAAGTATGGACAATTCCTAAAGAACTAGAAGTCAACCTTCCATTTGATCCCACATTTCCATCACTAGGTATCTACCTAGAAGAAGAAAAATCATTTTACCATAAAGACATTTGCACTAGAATGTTTACTGCAGGTCATTTCACAATAGCCAAGTCGTGGAAGCAACTCAAATGCCTGTCAACCCATGAATGGATTAACAAACGATGGCATATGTATACCATGGAGTACTATTCAACCATAAAAAGATGGAGGCTTTACATCTTTTGTGTTTACCTGGATAGAGTTGAAACACATTCTTCTTAGTAAAGTATCTCAAGAATGGAAAAAACAAGCCAATTTTCTCAATACTAATATGAAACCAATATATAAACAACTCCATGCCCCCAGGGATAATAAAACACAAATATAGTCTAGCAAGGACAAGGGGAAGGGAGGGAGAGGGAAGGGGAAGGGGAAGGAAGGAGAGCTATTGGCAAAAGGAGGGAGGGCAACTGGAGGGATCTCACCTAATGTGCACAATGTGAGGGTGCTCAGCACACCCCTGGGGGAAGGAGGGCTCAACTACAACTTGAACTTTACCTGAGAATCGAAAACAATGTAACCTAAAAATTTGTACTTTCATAAAAAACAAATTACAAAAAAACAAAAATAAATGCACCAGATGTGTCCACACCTTGATTTTATTTATTACAACTATGAAGTTATTAAAAAGACATGTTATTCATTCACTTATCATATATTCAACAAATATTTATTAGACACCTAAAATGAGCTTCTGAAATCTTTGAAATAAAGGTAATGTTATAAAATGGAGCACTAGTAAACTTGAATAAAAAGGAGTTGTTAGAATAGTTTCTCAAACATCATTATTAGATAATTATCTTGTAATTGTAAATGTCTCTATACCATATAGATCATTATTGACGTGATATTTTAAAAAATTAAGTTGCTTTTATAAATTAGGATTTATTTTAAAAATAAACTTCATAGTTATTACATATTTATATGATATTCTACAAATATATATTATTCTTTATATATATTATACTCTTGATAAATAAATATTATTTATATATATATATATATATATACTCTCTGAAAAATTAGAAGGCCATCATACAAAATTAAAAATAAATTAAAACAATAAAAAGTTGGCTCACATACATATAACTCATTTAATGTGGCAAACCCACCCTATACATTGGGAAATTTGAATATATAAAATATTCGTGATCTGAAACACTGCCTTGAAATAGTGTATTTTCCCAATATTAACTCTCAGAATTTATCTTTACATCGGGAATTGTATCTTATAAGTTTTTCAATGAACTTCCTTGCAAACAATAGTTATGCAATAAATTGAACTCTAGAGTCAACATTTCATAAACCTCCTGAGTTCCACACATTTGAATTTTCTTTGCAGAGGAAGTATGTTTTCCTACTAAGAGATCATTATATTTTTAATTAAAAGGCATCTGATATTTTATCTAAATAAAAATCATGTATTCTGATGAAAGTCTCTTTTCCTTGATTTGGTAACATGCATATTTCATGGGCTGTACTTTGAACATTTAACCAAGAGATTCAATATGATTACTTTAGTAACAATTCAATTTGAAATGTCAACTATGTTCAACATTTAAAAATTAATAGCTAAATCCCTTTAAAGATCAAGGCAATTTTGTTCTAGCTTAGAATAATTTTATAGCTTTATGAATCTCTTTGTACATTGTTTGCATATTTTAAACTATTGTGACTAATGCACTCCCTGTAAAGGCCCATTAGTTCAAAGAATTTTGACAGTCACAGCTCAAGTTATTAATTTTCATACCAGATATATACTTACTTCTCTTGGCAGTAGTTTTTTCAAAGCCCAAATATACTTCACCTAAATTGTGAGTATATACATTTCAAAGTGTATAAGTTAGAGTAGTAAACAAGCATGAAAAAAAATAGAGAATTTAATCAAGCTTTTCTTCTGCTTATCTATTTGCTTTTTGGGAAGAAGTCAGTGAACGAAAAATCCTAAAGCAGCAATTGTAATGAAATAAACGTGGCTGGAAAAGGGGATTGTATAGTGCCAGGGCTTCCACCAGAGGCCAAGATCATAGCGACGGTGAGAAAACAGGGAAGGGAGCACCCTGATATGTAATTTTAGAATATAAATAGAAAAACTGCTCACCAGAATTATTTGTTGATATCAGAAGGACTTCTGACTTAAATAAAATTAATGAAAATGTCATTACCCGCCAATGGCTCTAATCAGAATACACAGTGTTTTTTCTGACTACCACGGTCATCTTAAAAGTATCTAAAATAACTTGTTCAGCTATGCCTGCAAGAAACACTTATTACTGATATCCTACTATGTGTCAGCCATTGGAGGAGGTTTTCAGAAAATAACAGAGACCTAAAATGGTCTCTGTTCTCTTGAAGGTAACAGTTTACTAGAGGGTACAGGCATAATCAAATACTGTACATTAATATGTAATTACAAATTGAGATAAACATTAGGAAGAAAAGCAAGTTGGCTCTTTGAGAGCATTTCATAAGAAAGAAATCTTTCTAGGACTATCGGGTGAGAGAGTTTCTCTGAAAATTTTATAGCAGCACACCTTTCATTTTATTTAACTTATCTCAAATCATAATAAATCTGATATGAATATCAGATATTCATATTGAATATCAGAACACATAGTTCTAAGAAATTGAGGATTCTTCATGAACTGACACAGAACAACAGAGAAAACTCCACAACAAATTTATTCTACAAGTTTTCTTCCTTGGATTTCTCAATTTCTCTCTGCAGTCACAGGGTATATGCAAAGTTTTAGCACCTTTTTTTTTTTTTTAAGAGAGAGAGTCACGTTCTGTCACCTAGGCTGAAGTGCAGTAGTATGGAATTCCTAGGCTTAAGCAATCCTCTCACCTCAGCCTCCTGATTGGCTGGGACTATAGGTTTGCCACCACACATGGTTAATTTTGTTTTATTATTTATTATTATTATTATTATTATTATTATTATAATAAAAGGTGATTCATCATATTGCCCAGGCTGATCTTAACTCCTGGCCTCAAGTGATCCTCTTGTCTGAACCTCCCAAGAAGCTTGAATTAGAAGCATGGGGCACCATTCCTGGTCAGAAGAAGGTGCTGAGAGACCTTCTTCTGAAGGAGCAAGGCTTCCTTGGGCTTGGAGCTCCCGGCACCTGCTCTAGCACCTGCTACAGCATTTGGCTCCTACACTGCTGGCAGGTTCCTTGTCTAGCATTTGGTTCCCGTGGCATAGGTTCTTCTAACATGCAGGGATATCTCTCTGTGCAGAGCTTTCTTTCCTTGGCCTACTAGAGGCTGGATTTCTGTTAAATTCCAGGGGGCTAACTTACAGCGAGTTCCACCACCAGAGACTTCTCTGGCCCGCAGTGCCCTCGTCGGGGAGTGCAGGGAGTGTGTGTCTGGATATTCTAAGAGGAGCTCTATCTCAATGTCAGGGCTGCTGTTCCACTATGCTTTATAGTTCTCTTTTATTCTTACTAGTCAATCACTCCTATTCAAATCCTTCTGTAGTCAATAATTTTTTATCTTAAACTTGTCATCTCCAATTTGTTATGTGGTTCCTCTCTTCTTATCAGATTCTAATACATCATCAGAGTGGTATTTTCAATTCCTAAATATACTAGGCTACATTACCACTAGAGGCTGTTGTGTGTGTCACTGTCTTCTTAGAACACTCATCTTCCATTATTCGCATGTGCAATTAGTGTTCAGACTTGCGTATATTCACTGGAAACATTCACTTCCTTTCACCTTTCCACTTCCCAAGGAGTAAGAGGCGGAAGTCGTGCTCGTACTTCTGTCTCCCATTCATTCCATGAATATTTCTGTCATGTTCCTTACTATACCTATAGATAATTTTTGTTTTCTTTACTTATCGTTACTTATGTACCTCCCAAACCAGACTGGGAGTCTGTTACAGGCCTCTTCATGCCTTTATTTCCAGCATCCATAATAACAGATAGTACATAACACAGTATTGTTCTCACATGGTTGCTAAATGATCGAGTGAATGGTAATTCTTTTCTTTCCTATTCCCTGGTTAATGTCTCCTTCTGGGTGGTATTGCTTAAGTGTCTTCTTGAAATGGAGTATTCAAAGGCCAGTCTTTTTTTAACCTTCTCATCATCCTTTCAATTCCCATGGGTTTCTCTTTTTTTACTTCAACCATGTAGTTGTAGTGTTATTTCTATTATAAACAAAACGTACTATATTTGTTGTTTTCTAGGCATAGTTTCCAATACTATTAGCATCCAAGAAACACAGAGCTGATACTTCCTTGAAATAACTTAAGCTGATCAAAGTCTCTTTGAGGAAAAGGATAAGAATATTCTGAGACCAAAGTATATAACTCAATTGTTTTGTATATTTAGATATGAGCATTTACGGTGGCAGTGATACCTCCACTTACCTCACCAGTTTGATGCAGCCTCTTTTAACACTATGCACCTCTCTTGTAACTACATTTAACCTTAATTCTGAGCTGAACAGGACACTCGTTCCATATCCAGTTCCTGTCCACTGCCTAGTCCACCTCGACTTATCATGGAAGCTCTACACCACATCTGATTCTGTCATCTTACTTCTTGGTGTTGGAGTCCTATAAGAAAACCATCACCTACTTCTTCACTTAATTCCTAACTTTGTAATGTCTGTTGCCAAGATACTGTAAGGCTTTATTCTATTGGAATTTCTAATCTATCCAAGCCATTATCTGCTTCTCTAATTCACATTTCTATTCTTAGGTTTATTTGGTAGATTCTTGGGATGGGTGTTACCAGACTTTATGGAATAATGTAGAGTATTAGTTAACTAATCATTTTGAATATGTAATCGTTTGTTTTTTGAAAGATCTGGGTACTAAAGAAAACATTCACAGAACTTTTATTTCCACTAGTATCTGTGTTGTCAAAATCAGTCATGAAATAGCCTTTTTAAACTCTAGAGAAGTAGCAAAATTATTAAACACAGATAAGTTTGTATTGTATACATTCATTTGATAAACAGATATAATTAAGTTCTGCATATAGTATATTCTGTAATACCTTACTTTTCTTAAATTATAGCCACAGACTGCAATAAGGTACTTAATATCATTAATACAAATGTTACTATCTACGCCATATTGATTATTTAACTTCATTTTCCTATCTATAATAAGAGGATAACATCTAATAAAGGACTAAATAATACAATGAAAGTACTGGATTTAATGCTTTAAACAGAGGAAGTGTTAAATAGATACTAGCTCTTTCTTTACTATGAATATTCTCAACACAACTATCTATTTCATGTTACTTGAGAAATAAATTTCAACAATTATGAATCTTATTGTAACCTAATTCTTTTGTAAATTATTTCTAGTTACCTCTATAATGAATCTGGTGCTAAATTCTTGATCAGGAATAAAACTCTCAACAATGTAACTATTTAGGTGAAAATACGAATGATTTATGATTATCTCATTGGTTTTATACCACTCAGAAATGCAGAGTTGAAAAGTGAAATTTTCCTATGTCCCCACGTAGCAATATGCTTGATGAGAATATAGCTGAAATAATTTATTCATTTTAATGACTGAGAACATAAAACCCTATACTAGTCAAACATCTTGCAGAAATTGCAATGTGTGTTCTACTTACCAAATCCAAAATGATTATCTTCCCCCAAAGACAGGATGACCCTAAGGTGTTTTAGGTTTACTTTCCAATCAAAGCATTTAGAATGCAAGATGAAGAAATATATTTTCCTTTGAGACAGATGGTTTTGTTTTGCATAGTCTATTATTAGGAAGAATAATTTTATTCTGAGATACCTGGTACAAAAACTCTGAAAATCAGAGAGTGGGAGGTAGACACTTCCTTTCCTTTCTTCTTGGGTCTTTATAATTTTCCTATTTTCCATTTGCTTTGCTTTCACACATGTCACTTAAAGCTTATCATTTTCCTTATCTCTCTCTCCCTCTCTTTTTTCATCTAAAGACTCAACTATTCAGGCAGAGATAATCTACCCCCACAACTGTCCTAGTTATAAAATGAAAACCCAACTTCTTGAGGTTCACTTTTCAGTTTAAATCAGAAAGACATTTTCCCTCCAGCCTTATTCTGAATCTTTGTGTTTTTGATAAATCACTTTGTGTAAGAAAATAAAAAAAATCTTACTAATGTCAGATAAATCACTAGGGAGACTTGATCAAGCTACTTCTAGTAACGATTCTTTAAATCAGTTAAATCGATTCACAGATCTTTAAATTTTTAATGTCTAGTTTTAGGCTAAAAATAATTAATAAGAAACTTCACTACAATTTGTTTGGCTCTTTATATAAGGTAAGTTATGCTAATAATTAATTAAAGCTTATTTTTTGATCATTTGAATACTTATATTGAAAACAATAAAATAAATTGGTAAAAAAAATCCTCTTAGAGTATACTAGAGCCATCAAAAAGTCCATTTGCATTTTATATACATATATATGTATATATATATATATACACTATATATATATATATATAGTGTATACACACATAGACATGCATATCTTCATATATATAGATATATGTAGTAATGTTTTTAAGAACAAATGGAGGTTATTAAATTTTACAAAGATATAGTTAAGTCGATTACCTATTTTCTCTGCAAAGCATTTGAATACTATGAATTATTTTCATTTTTTACAACTGAAATGTCATAAAAATACTGCTTAAATTAAAATTGGAAATCCATAGAAAAGTCAATATCATTATTTAGGAAAAAAATGAGAGTGTAACACATAATGAGCCCAAGAACAGAGTAAAACTAGGTAATTCATCTTATACAGAGATAGAAACTTTAGTGCTTACCAATAATAAAGGATCCGGACCTACATTAAGGCATCATTATAACAGTGCTCAAGTTTCCCTTCCATTCAAAGAAATAAGACAGGAGGTTTTTTCTTGCCTGAAGTAGAAGAGAGAATTAATATCTAGCTCAGATACAGACAGTGGTCAAAGTGTTCTGGTCTTACATACATATTTGGAGTATGTATAAAATACATACTTCTATAAAGTAAAAAGAATTGCTGTGTTTATGATCATTGTGGTACGGGCCTCTATCAGTGACAATCAATAAATTAGCTTGCCTGGTGCTTTTAACCTGTGTATTCCCCTTACACAATCATTCAGGGCTCAGTCTCAGGATTTGCTTTAACAAATGTGGTATCATCAAACATGACCCAAGCAGAAGCTTCAATGCCCTTTCTCATTGGGATTTGCTCTTCTGAAACATTACCATCATCACGAAAGCCTCCTTGAGAAGGAAAGACGACATGCAGAGGGTGACCCAGACAGCCCAGCCTCCTCAGCCGGCCTAGCACTCAGGCAAACTGCTTGCTGGATCAGAGCAAGTTGAAAGAGTCCAGAAATAAATAAATGCTATAAGGAACTTCTCCTAATAATACCTCCTCTATTAGATAGGATAGGTTTAGGTATCAAAGTTATTTATTTTAAATATTAATATTTATGGGGAGAGTAGATGGAAAGATAGTTAAAATTAATTGTGAGGAACTATTCTTGACATCCAGTAAAAGGTAAAGTCATAGTCAGGCTAGTATATTTTCCTTTGTATTATTTTTAGCCCTTACCGGTATATATTTGTTGATTTAATGGATTATATACATTTCTATAATTTATCTTTGGACAGAAAATAGATAGACATAATGATCACATATATCCCTTTTGTCCTTTAGAATATTTCCTCAAATTTTTCTTATAGAAGTGCATGTATCATCTATCTAGAAGCAGCAAGAACATTGGTAACAGTAGTCGTGGTCAGCCAAAATACAGTAGCAGCAAGTGATATGTATAACATACTGTTAGAGATGCCTTATTGCAATCATAACCCACAACAGAACTAGGGGAAAGTAATGATTTTTAATATTCCTATTTTATGGACTAATAGAAGCTCAAATGAGGATGCTAGTTTGCAAACCCAGGTCTGACTGACTCCAAAGGCTAAGATCTCAATCACAATGCTATCACTCTCCAATCATTTTACATTCATCTGCACTGTTTATACAAGGTTTTATGATGGTGGAGTCCAGATTCAAGCAATATTTCTTTTACCAAGACTCAGGGAGCACAGATCTATTTAGATAGTTTTCCACACTCAGTGCTAGAGAAGAGGCCAAGAGTCAACAAGAGGTAATGAAACTTTGAAGCATAAACATCTCTAAACTGAGAGAGGAGGTCAAACTACAAGACCCATTCCTCTTATGATGGTGCTCCTGCTTCTATCATGGAATGGTGATAAAAAAAAGTTTGTGTCAAAGCTTAAAGAGGAGAAGGGGCGTCTTCTTACAAGTACATAAAAATATCAAATTTACAGTCAGCACACAATTTGTTATCTAAACAAGAATACTTGCAAGTGCAGACGGCATTATTAATAAGTATATTGGCATAAGATGTGTAAGTTGTGGCTATTTCAGACACATTGGATTATATACTGGTCCAAATAGGCCTAAAGTAGATTCAGGATGCTGCATTACTTATTCCTATGATAATGTTAGTTATCATGAGATGAATAACACTTCGTAATGTTTTGCATGAAGTATTGATTTCTATTTTCTCTAAGTAATCAAGGTACCAGAAGGATGGTATTGTGGATACAGTAATGTTAATATCTTTTTTTTTGAGATTGAGACTCACTCTGTTGCCCCAGGCTAAAGTGCTGTGGTATATCAGCCTAGCTCACAGCAACTTCAAACTCCTAGGTTAAAGTGATCCTCTTGCTCAGCCTCTGCAGTTGTGGGGACTACAGAAGTATCATAACGCTCAGCTAATTTTTCCTAGATACAAGGTCTCACTATAAAGTTGCATAGGAAATTAAAAACATTTGCAAATTAAAATATCACATTTTATGTCACATAAAAAAATTCTCACATTAAAAATGCAAAACTGAGTTTTCTAAATTGCTCTATTCTTACCCTTTGCTGTATTTTTTAGGAACTAAGGTTTTCATTATTATCATCTTCAGAAAACATATTATTTTTAAATTTTAAAAAGAAATCAAAGGTGTGCTAAAGAAAAAAATGTAATGCTATTTAATATAATTATAGTCCGGAAGAAACTGCACATACGATTTGTTGTTAGAAAAATCATTTCTAAGTGTATTGTAAGACAATAGATACCCGGAGGGCAGTTTTTCCCCAACATTACATTTTATCTACAAACCATTCTGTTTTCTTAATGTTTCTAACCATACTCAAGCACTCAGCTGTTCATTTTAGTGTCAATCAGCAAACCCTTGTGTGTTTTCAGATGAATCTAATTCCTGAAAGATCATAAACCTTTCTAAAAATTAATGACCCAGGAAAAAGTCCTTCTATAAACAAACCATTTCTGCTCATGAATCTTAATTAGTGGGGGATTTTAAGCTAAGATTTCCCAAGTTTCCTCTTTGGATGAGAGGTACTGTTGTATTCTGGCAACTATATCATAATACCTTTGCAACACTACTAAGACTTAAATGAGGTAATCGATATTTAAGACTTTGTTCTCAAGCTTTAATGTGCATAGAAATTACTTGGGAAGTTTGATAAAAATACACAGCCCTAGTCTACATCCTCAGAGGTTCAGGTTCAATAGGCTTTGTCTAGGGGGCAGGATCTTTCATATTTAATAAGCAGTGTAGGTTATTCTGATGCAGGCCTAGAACATATCACTTTTCTGGCTTCGTGGTACCTGACTCTCTGTAATCTCCCTGGATTTTAACATCACTTGATTCCTGTCAGTTCATGTCTAGGCAATTTAGTAAGTATTTATTAAGTGCCTATTGGGATCAAGAAACAAACTTCTATCCTTTTCTTTAAGTCTTGCCACCTCTGGCTCACCCACTGCTATACCTTAACTCACCACTTTTGGTCCCTCAGCCTTGCTCAGTTTTCACTTACTAGTCCTTCTCTAAACTCTACACAGAACCTCTGCCCTACTCTAACATTCCACCTTTCCTGGTTCTCTATAATCCTCACTATGGATTCCCTGAGATGACATCAACTTTGACTCCTTCACCTTAAAAAGGCTCTGCGATAAAATATCATCATCACTTCATTTATAAGCTATTGTAATACCCTATGTAAGGTTCCTAATGATCCCCTATGCCTTGCACATTTCAAGACTCATCAAACTTCTTCTGTAAAGGGCCAGATAATATTTCATGCTTTGCAGGTCTTATGTGTCTGTAATGTAAGAAATCATCTCTGCCATTGCAGCACAATTGAAAGAGCCGTAAATAACACTTACATGGAGATACATGATTGTGTTCCAATAAAACTATGTATATTATCAACTAAATTTGAACTTTGTATAATTTTCACATAACAAGGACTTTTTCCCCAACCTTTTAAAAATGTATAAATCATTCTTAGCTCTCCCATCTTGCACACTGTGAGCAGGTTAATCTTCAGAAAACACTCTTTTCATTGTTACCCAGAATTTTGGTCCCTTTAAAGCTGCAACTTGTGACCCACATTCCTGCCTGCTGCCCTGGCAACTCATTTTCCATGGAACTCACATTTTGGAGCTGAGTTTAGCACCACTCCTTCATCCCTCACATTTGCTTTCCTTCCACCCTGTACCACCATTCACAGTGAGTCTTTGGTTATATGAAGCTATGGCTCCCTGCTTAGACATGACAATGTAGATAGGATGGTTTGGGATGCTAAGACGTGCTTACAGGAGTTCCTAGAGGGCTTTTCTGGGTTAAGTCTTATTGGTTGAAACAGAATATATTATGTGACTTCCTTACTTTAAATCTTCAGTAATACTCTACTATTCTTCAAATGAAATGCAAACACCATAAGTCTGTAGGCCATGCGCCTGTCTTCTTCAGAGAAGTTTCTCTTAAAGTCCCTTGCCCAGCCTGCGATGGGATCACTTGCTCTTTTCTTGCTTATACGTTTGAGTTCTCTGTGGATTCTGGTTATTAAACCTTTGTCAGAGACATAACCTGCAAACATCTTCTCGCTTGCTTTACGTACAATGTTCTTGGCTGCGCACAAGCTTTTTAGTTTGATCAGGTCCCAGTAGTGTATTTTTGAAGCTGCTTCTATGAAAAAATGCTCATCATCTTTAATCATCATAGAAACGCAAATCAAAACTACTTTGAGATATCATCTAACTCCAGTAAGATTAGCCCATATCACAAAATCCCAAGACCAGAGATGTTGGCGTGGATGTGGAGAAAAGGGAACACTTCTATACTGCTGGTGGGAATGCAAATTAATACAT
>CAUYPK010154326.1:0-14309 GCA_963574355.1 Loris lydekkerianus | reverse complement strand
TTAGTTTGATCAGGTCCCAGTAGTGTATTTTTGATACTGCTTCAATTGCCTGGGGAGTCCTCCTCATAAAATGTTCACCCAGGCCGATTCCTTCAAGAGTTTTCCCTGCACTTTCTTCAAGTATTTTTATAGTTTCATGTCTAAAGTTTAAATCTTTTAATCCAGTGAGAGTCTATCTTAGTTAATGGTGAAAGGTGTGGGTCCAGTTTCAGTCTTTTACAGATCGCCAGCCAGTTCACCCAGCACCACCATTTGTTAAATAGGGAATCTTTTCCCCACTGAATGTTTTTAATTGGCTTGTCAAAGATCAAATAATGGTAAGTAGCTGGATTCATCTCTTGGTTCTCTATATTGTTCCAGACATCTACTTCTCTGTTTTTGTGCAAGTACCATGCTGTTTTGATCGATTTATAGGACAGTCTCAGGTCTGGTAGCATGATTCCTCCTGCTTTGTTTTTATTTCTGAGTAATGATTTGGCTATTCGAGGTTATTCTGATTTCATATAAAACAAAGTATTATTTTTTTAAGATCTTTAAAATATGACAATGGAGCTTTAATAGGAATGGCATTAAAATCATATATTGCTTTGGATAGTATAGACATTTTATATATGTTTTATATATAAAATTTTATATATAGAGTTTTATAATTCATGAGTATTTGTCAAGAGAAAAAGATCAGAACGAGGATTATTTTTAATATTCTTTCATATATTTGTTACATATAGATAAGATTTAGAAAAGTTATTAAGTTATTATATGCACATTTGATATGTACGCCTTTATTTGGTCTAGGGACATGTAGTGTTCCAAGGTATCTATAAAATTCTTCAAAAAATTAGTATAGGTATTTCATGATTCAGTATTTTAAAGTTGGAATATTCTTCTAGGAGAAGATACCCACTTTTCATTCTTGAAGAATCAAAAGATTAATTTAAGTAACAAGATATCACAGATATAAATATAAATATACTTATGAAAACAGTAGGGAAAATTGACGATCTGCTCATTTTTTTTTTCCTGTTTTCAGAATGAGTAATTCCTACAAGTTTATAAGCATTATGAGAGATGTTCATTATCTATTAAAATTTTTAATGGAGAAAAGTTTACTTATCTAAATAAATTTTATTTTTGTATTAACAGGGTTTGTTCTTAACTAGAACTTAAAATACTGCAATTTACTACTGAGATTTTCCAAATAAGTAGGAGACAAATATGTTATATTTGCAACATTATAGAAAATGACATCAAACTGGAAACAATGCAAGTAACTAATAAGTGGGAATTAACAAAGAATATCTGGCATATCCATATGTGAGAATAATAAATGGCCATTAAATGTTGTGTAGGTAACTATATTGGGACATTGGAAAATGTTTACAATACAAGAAAATGTTATCAAAACATCATTAAAATGAACTAGATATATTAGACACAAAGACACAAAAAAATTAGCCATATTTATCACTTGCTGGAGAAATTGCAGGTCATGCTCATTTTCTTCTTTATATTTTCCCTATTATTCTACCTTATTATAGAAGGCACACACTTATATTCTGGGTTTTCTTTTTTTTTTTTTTAATTGAGACAGGGTCTCCCTCTGTCACCTTGGCTAGAGTACAATGGTGTTATCACAGTTCAATGAAAGTTCAAATACCTGGGCTCAAGTGATCCTTTTGCCTCTGCCTCCCAAGTAGCTAAGACTACAGATAATTTTTCTTTTTTTTTTTTTTTGTAGACATGGGGTGTTGCTCTTGCCCAGGCTGGTCGCAAACTCTTGGCTTCAAGTAATCCTCCAACCTTGCCCTCTCTACATGTTAGCATTAGAGGCATGAGCCACTGAAATATGGCCTATATTGAGAAAATATTTGTAAAGAAAAAGATTAAATATCTGACGCTATATAATAAAAATAATGATAATAGACTTTTAGTCTACAACTGTTAATACTTGAGTATATATACTTATCACTTTTACTTTCTTTTTTCTTTTCTTTTCTTTTACAGTAGTAGACTTTTATTTTTAATACCTATTATACCATAAATTTATACGGAAAAGGTACTAGTGGCTCAGGAGGTGCCTTGCCATTGAAAGTGACAAAGCTTTGTATGATGATAGTGCCATGAATTCATGGGGTATAGGTTCCAGCACCTTGTATTACTATTACGTGGAGTCTTTTGGTTTTTCTGTGTGCTATGCTGTACACCTATTATGCCATAAATTCATGGAGATAAATAGATTCCAACACCTAATATCACAGTCCAATTGGTTTGCCTGTGTGCTACGCTGTACATCTATTAGGCCATAAATTCATAGGGAGTGGGTTCCAGCAGCTCAGGCTCCTTTCCATTCGTTCTCATAAAGTGGGCTTCTCTGGGTGGCACAGGCTGACACTTCAGTTGAACCCAGGTCCCTTTCTCTTTGGCTTCCTTCTTTTTTTGATCATTTTCCTTCACATGTTTTAGCAAGCTATTTTGGCTCTTAGAGTGCTCAGTATGAACATTAATCCTCTTGGCAAGGCTCTTGCCCGTAACGTGTTTGTTTGCAACAATGCCACAGCATGCTGGGTGACATGTAGACTTCTCCAGTTTTACCATTGTGCCTTTTTAAACATTACCCATTCCCTTGATCTACAATATCACCTTTCTTGTAGATTCGCATCTATGTGGCCAAAGGAACAACTCCATGTTTTCTACTAGGCCTGGAGAACATGTGTTGGGTACTTCTTTCCCTTTGTGTTTGTCACTTTGGTGAATTGCTTGAAGATGGCATCTCTGGCCAAAAAGCAGCACTGTTACTTTCTAATAGGAGCTCAAATATCCTTACATTGCTGTCATCTAGAAATTTGCAACTCAAGTGTAGTCCCCAGACCAGCAGCATCAGTGTCATCTGGGCAGCATTTTAAAAAAATGAAGAATCTTAGGCTCTGCTCAGAACTACTGTTTCAGAATCTGCTATAAATATACTCAGATCCATCACATCATAATAGTTTGAGAAGCCCTGTTCTAGAAGACAAAGAAACCCTTGTTTAGAAGTGTTGTTTCTTGATTTCGACTAATGAGCCTGAGAATACAACAGAATATTTAACAAAATATTGTAATAAACAAAATACTGCCTAGGGGGTATTATATGAGTTCATTGTCAGTTTGTGTGTGGCAAGTTATATTTGAGTCATCTACCAATGCAAAAGATGCTAAGTGAGATAGTCTTATAGAAAGCTGTTATACAATAAAAGGCTTCAAAGTTAACAGTAAGGACAATCTTACATTTTCTAGGTATTGCATTAAAAGTTGATACAGGTAAAATGAATTAAGTAACATATGGTACATTTAGCCAAATATACTCAAAATTTATTGTGTTAATATATCATCAACATAAAAATATTAATGGAATATTTTACATTTTTAATTGTGTGCTCAAAATCTGATACATGCATCTTATGTTCACACAAACCATATGTTATAATCTCAGTAGTCATGTATACACACACATACTCAGGTCTTTCAGTTTGTAATCCATCATCAGGCTCATCATATTATTTGAATTGAGAAAATGTGCTTGTGCATGTGTCTCAGGTGGTTTTCAAAATCTTTAAGAACACAAAGATTTTTTAACTACACTTAACAATAACTACAGCGTTGTTTACATCTTTTTGTGCTCCTGAAGTTCTCACTCAATGGTCTGGTAACAACCACAAACAGCAACTCAGCTGTATTTCTGCTACCCAGGTGTCCAGCTTGAATTTATGCAAGTTGCATGTTGTGAAGAATTTTTATTTCCTCACTAGTAGTTTAGAAATATCCGCAGTATCCAGAGGAGGCTGTACTGTAGGCAAGAAGGCACTGTTGGAAGAGGTCTCAGTAACATTGCTTTCAGCGATCCCAAATTTGTTGATGGTCCTACGACTTTAAACACATGGAGAAAGGGACAAAAGCCCAATTTCCTAGAAATTATAAATTGCATTTTCTCATACATTTAACATGCTTTGTTTAGAATCATGCTGCTTTTTTTAAAAAAATAAAAAACGATGGTCATAATAACATTTTTAATTATGTGAACTTTATTTAAATAATTTAAATGCACTTCTATTTTCTCTTTAATTGCCAGCAAAATTTTTTTTGTTTTATTTTGTTGTTCTTTATTTAAAATAATCGTTTATGCATTTTAGTGAACAGTCTTTTTGGCAGTACTTTTATCCTTTCAGAGTTCTACATAATAAAAGTAAATTGCCTTTATAAAATATAATCATGTGGAAATTAATTTTAATGTAGATTTCCTATTTGTTTTTGTACACATCATCATTGGCTAATATCAAATTTAGTAAAGTTTTATATATAAGTCAAATAAAATTTTGGCCCTTCATTGTACCCTTGGCATTAAGCATGGTACCTGACCCACTGTAGGTCCTTAATAAATGTTAACCTGAAATTAGGAAAACTTAAGGCTTTTAACCTGTTGGCTTTTGCATGTTGTTATTATATTTTCTGTGATATTGCTTAAGATGGAAATGGCAAATGTCCAGTCTGATAGTTGTTGGCAGATCTCTTGTCTGTCAGAAAAGAAGGGCTGACTGGAGCCCATGGAATAGTGACCTTTATGAACAACTGTGGCAGGATCAGGTCTTAAACCACTCAAAGGTGGAACTAAGACATTGTGGAAGAAGCATGTTTCCTGCCATGCTGCAGGGATATTTGAAGTGGAATAATACCATACTGCTTATCGTGACCACATTTATTCTACTCTTAGCCTGTTAACATATATTTTTTTACTTTATGGGGTGGCATTATTAAGAATAAAACCATAGATTAAAGTAAATTTCCTCATCTCATTTTGTATTGCATGACTCAATATCAACTTGACAATGTTTCAACTGAAGGGGAAGAGCTAATTTTCTACTACCACACGGACTATAATTTTGGAATGTACATTTTCTACTTGTGGAATTTGATGCATATATGGGTATTTGTGTTTTCTTTGTTAAATTATTTATATTCTTGTTGCTTTTTTTTTTTTTTATTGGTGGGCTGGGGCTGGTCTTGAACCCGCCACCCTTGGCATATGGGGCCGGTGCTCTACTCCTTGAGCCACAGGTACCACCTGAAATTATTTATATTCTTATTTTTCTTAGTTTTGTAAAATATCTTCAGTCCTGTCAGTCTCTACAGTTATAATTTGAGTACGGGCATGATATGGTTTGAAAATATCCTTTTTGCATTGAAGAGGGATCTATGAAGTCTTTCACATACTATAATCGAGAAAAACAGGACTAAAATGAACCTTAACATGATAAATGTCATATGAATTTAAGTCCTGGAATGGAGATCATAAAATTAATTTTTATCATAGTCTACTTACACAATGTTTCACAACCTGGCTATTTCTCATTTCTACCTGAGTATGAAATGTCCTGTATTATCAGCTCTTGACTTTTTTCCTGACTATATTTTATATCATATATAAAAATATATGCCAGATGATAACTCATAGCATGAAGACTTCCAGAGGATAAGAAAAAATTATAGGTGTAGGAAGGTGAGTGAATAAAAGTATTGGAAGGATAATGCTCTTTGATTTATATTTTTTAAGGGCAAATAATTGACAAGCTTAATAGTAAGTTATTGTTAAGAAAGACCTATACCGCTTGGATATAAAATTAACTCATGTAATAAAATTTATCACTTGTTTCAATTAAAAAAAAAAAAAAAACCTATACCTAATACTACCACATCTATGATTTAGCTCTGTTGGACTCTATTCTGATCACTGTGCTCTCTGATCACAGTTCTAGAATTCTGTGATTCTAATCTACCTCTTTAGTGGAAGTTTTGAGCCATGTCTTTAAATTAGTTCAAAGACTTGGAGGCATAGGGAACGCCTTTCCTGCTTCAGTACCTAGTTTATGTATTTATTGTGTCTTTTATAAGCAGAATGAAATATTTAATTTAATTCCAATGGAGGATTTAGGAATTTCCTAACTAAAGTCATCTATGAAATTCTCTGAAGATTTAAGGATATATCTATTCTTCTAAATTCATCCCTGTGAGAATAGAGACATGGTTTATGTGCTAAGTTTGTGAAAACTAGACTTCTTACTTAGTATTTAATCACTGTCTCTGGCCTTACTCTAGGATTCTAGTTGTTAGCTCCATCCTGCTTCCCCTGTTGATGTTTTAAGCTAATAGGAATTATTCCAGGGATGTGGACTCCTCCTATTACAAATGCAAGTGTAACCCAACAGCATAAGATTGAGTAATATAACTCAGGCTGCTACAAAAGAGCGATAATTGAAGGCGAGTTTTTAATTTATATTACTCACGTAAAGGAAATCTCCATAGAAAAATTGTGACCCTTTGTTTTCCTTGAAAAACTACGATGAAACTAATTTTTGGCTTTCATATGAAAGCTATAACCCAGTTATAACCTAAGAATATGGGGAATGGGGAGAGGAAGGGTAAAGAGGGGGGAGGATGGGTGGAGAGGTAGTGATTGGTGGGATTACACCTGCGGTGCATCTTACAAGGGTATGTGAAACTTAGTAAATGTAGAATATAATCGTCTTAACACAATAACTAAGAAAATGCCAGGAAGGCTATGTTAACCAGTGTGATGAAAGTGTATCAAACTGTCTATAAAACCAATGTATGGTGTCCCATGATCACATGTACACAGCTATGATTTAATATTAATAATAAATATATATATATTTATTTATTTAAAGAATAAATATATTTATTTATTTATATATTTATATAAAGAAAAACTAGCAGTCATTCATTTATCTCCATTCCCAGTTCAGGCCATCAACACTTGTCACCTTGATTACTGCAAAGGCCTCTGAGTGGTGTTTGAACAGCAGCATATTACTCACCTAATCTGCAATTCACACAGTAGCTGGGGGATGAGACTAAAGACATGGGTGTTTACTCTGCATAAATTGGCTGAGTGGCTGCAGGGTAAAGGCCAACCCACAAACCTCCAACATCTCTCCTCCTCTAGGCTCTGCCTATCTCTACAGCCCAGGGACATTTACCCCTTTCTCTACCATAGTTGGAGTCCGGAGGATCCCACAAAGGCATCATCCCTGCTCTCTGCTCTCTGAACAATCAGGAGGCCAAATGGCCCTGCAAAGTGGGAAGACCCTGGCTTCTGACCCTAGCTTTGCATCCTGACTGTGCCACCTTTAATTGTGCTACTTTGTCAAGTTTTGATTTTTCTCTGCCTCTGTTCTCTCTCCTCTAAAGAGGTGATTAAGTAGTACCTACTTGATAATCTGTGCATGTAAGTGCTTGGAACTCTGCCTGACATATGGAGACACTCTGTGATTGTGGGCACCATTATTTCCCTTACTCTGGAACACTTTCCCCTCTTTCCTAACTACCTTTAACTTTTATAATGTTTTCTTTAGCTATAATTCTCTTACACACATGGCCTCTCTCTCTCTCTTTCTCTCTCTTTGCACCTTCCTGTACAGATTAAGTGTTGCTTTTTCTGTTTTTTTGGTCATGTATTTACCTTTACTCATCATACTGTGTGGCAGGGCCCATTTCTAATTACCTGTCTTTCCCAGGCAATTATAAACTTACAAACTCAGAGTCCATCTTTATCTTGCTCATTATGATATTTCCAATGCCCAGCACAGTGCCTGAAATGCATGCGATAACAAATATTTTTGATTAAATGAATAAATAATTATTGATTTTATTAACATAAATTATTTAATTCCTTGAAAAACAACATGTGCATCCACACAGACCCTCAGTTATACAAATACACCTTTTGCTAGTAGAACAGACACATATTGTCATTATATAAAATGTCAAAGGTCACCTGATATGTGAAGGTAGCAATTTAGTGAAGATTTTTAAAGTAATGTCCAAAGAGTTGTGAAGAAAATGGCCACGAGTCTCAGACACACTTCAGAATCCTTATTTTATTGAAAACATAAGAAATGCTGTCAAGAAAGTGTCTTCTGAAAAATATTATTTTATACTTCTAAGCTTGTGTCCCCTCTCCAAGGGTCATACAGAACTCTTCAGGGCTAACCTACTACATTTTTGTAATAATAAAAAAAAAATTCCTTCTGAGAATTTTAGATGCTTCTTGGTAATCGTAATATTTGCGTGGAAAAGAAATGTTGAATTTAGAGGCATGCGATTGCCTCTCTAAGTCAAATAAATATTATATAAAATATCAATATTAATAGAGACAAACACACCTAGTGCTTTGAGAAAAATACCAAAACCATGTTTTCCTCTAAACTCTGTGCCAAAGCAATGATTATCAACACAAAAGACTTTGGTAGCCAAATGTTGGGTTCCCCCCCCCCATGCCTGGATATAAACATCTGCCTGGTGTTTTCCTACCCAAATCTGACACTATCTACGTAGAAATAGTGTCATATCCTGAAGAATGAGGGCTTAGTCCCCCAGACGTTCTCCCCTGCCCCATCAGATAAACCAGTTACAAGTCCAGGCCGTGAAGTTCTCACCAACTGGCTTCAAGATGAGGTGCTCACAACCCCCTTTTTGGGCTTGATTAATTTCTGGAGCAGCTCACAGAATTCAGGGAAACACTTATGTACCTTTGTCAGTTTATTACACAGGATATTATGAAGGATACAGATGAAGATGTGGTTGGGGATGTACGAGGATGGGGCACAGAGCTTCCATGCCTTCCCTGGGCCCATCACCTTTAAGTATCATCGTAAGTTCAGCTATGTGACTTCCTCTTGGGTTTTTGAAGAGGATCATGTCAAAATGGAAATGTAATTACCCTTCAGGGTATGTATGGGACCCTCTCTGGAATGAGGGTTTTAGAACCAAAATCAAAAAGGTGGGGGAAGATTAGGATTCTGTCTTGGGGAAGGTGAAGGTCAAAGAGATTCTATTTCCTAAGGTTTGATCCTGAGGCCTCACACAACCCATGTTATTCAAAAAGAGTGTGACCAGGGTTGTGGGAGTCAGGAGTCAGGAACTGTGGGTGAAGACCCAGATACATCTGTAATAACCCACACCGGGTTTGCTGAGGACTTTTTGAAGGTGCATGCATGAAAATTTTGCATTCGTTCCTAACCATTCTCCGGAACTGCTATGTCATAGTCCCCCTCTTTGCTGGCCAACAATACCCCAAATGACAACATGACAAGATTCTTTAACTTCTTGCCACTTTTTCTTATTCTAACAGTCCTTTCCTTATTCTTATGATTCAGTTCAGTTCATTGTGAATTGCAATCTCATATCTCTTACAGATCCATTCCTGCGGTCTGCAGGTCCACGCTTAGCTCAAGCTTCTCTCTTTTTGCCCCAGTAGTGTGTGCCACTCTGGTATTGGGGCAGGAAGCAGGGAGAAGATAGGAACAAGTGTCTCCTTCATTGACCTTCATTTTCCCTTGTTAAGTTTGTCTTGCTGACCTGGCTTCCTGCCTTGTCTGTGGGCCTGTTGCAGATGGGGCTGCCCACAGGGTGATGAAGGAGCTTCCCAGTTCTCCTGTGAGCTTTTGAATCTGCTGAGAGATCTAGCGGGAGTGCAGGCTTCACTGCTCTGAGGTGTGCCCCAAGCATGAGCAGTCTAAGCAAATCCCTACCTGTGATGTCACACTGAGGAGAAGCACCGTGGGGTGCATAAGACCCCCCCTTTCATTAGCAGCCAAGAAATCCAGCAGAATGTTCCCAGACTCTGGAAAAAAGACTGCTTCCCACTGTGTCACCTCTCCCCACTTATCTCCTTAGAAATATCATTGGGAAGAGTCATTAAGTACTTTGACTTAACAACATTCAATTAAAAAAATTAAATTTTAGCTCCTTCTTGTAGGCTCATCTGGCCTTTACTATTATTTGGGGGCCCTGGGACTTGGCTATGGGGTGATGAAACAATAACCAAAATAGAAAGGGTGGGTGGGGAACAACCACTTTTTAGAAATACTGTACTCTAAAAAGTTCAAGGTTGTTTTTTTTTTTTTCTTTTCTTTTTTTTTCTTTTTTTTTTATTGTTTTTGTGTTTTTTCTTTTTTTTTCATTATTTGGTGCATCCTACAAGGGTACATGCGAAATTTACTAAATGTAGAATATAAATGTCTGAACACAATAACTAAGAAAATGCCGTGAAGGCTATGTTAACCAGTTTAATGAAAATATTTTAAACTGTATATAGAACCAGCACATTGTACCCCATGATTGCATTGATGTACACAGCTGTGATTTAATTAAAAGAAAAGAAAAGAAAGGTCTAAAATATGTCTGGGTAATAAAGTAAATATATTTTGTGGGTGTTTAAGGTATTAGGTAAAAGTAAATCCAGATTGAACCAAATTTAAGTTCAAGGTTTTCTGTTGTAGTCCTTTTATGTGTACATAGTAGATGGCAGCATTCATGGTGGGACACAGTCTCTGAAGTTAGACTCCTCATGAAGGTTTCCAGATGGTCACTGCTCTCAACTGACAGTGGCTTTCTGAATATAGAATGTGAAACATAGCTCAATAGCTATATTGTGAAACTCAATAGCCTGAGATGCTTATGGCTGTCACTACAGTTATACATGTGTAACTCAGCAAGACAGTGGGCATTTAATAAACATCTGGAGCCAGCCCTTTCAAAGTTGAAAAACATTAATGTTTGATCTTATGGGTAGCATAACAGTGACTGAAAGCAGAGATTCTAGACCAGACGATCAGATGCACCACCAATCCTACACTCCTTTGTAAATGAAGATAACAAAGACTGCACAGAGTTATGAGGACACAGCAACCTGTAGAAAGCACCAGAACAATGAGTGGCATTATGTGGGGTCTTCTGCTTGTTTTTGTTGTTCTACTGGTTACTTGTCACTCCCCACATTTGGTGGCCTCTGGGAAAATTGTGGGTACCAAGATGAAATCAATCCAGTCAGACCCAAACAAATTAGAGCCGGGAAGGTATGAAGGAAGAGAACTCATGCTTAGGAATCTGAGATAAGGACTCTCTCAAGGACTTTCTAAAATAACCCCCCCCTAAAAAAAAAAAAGAAAAAATTGTAGATGCTTTTGAAAGAACACTTGCCCAGTAACAGCATCTTCACCAATGAACTGACACCAGGGCTGACTGTCAGCCAGTGACTCAGATGAGCTCTGTTCCAAGCAGCTTACATGAACTTCCCCTTTTTTGCCAATGAAAGCTTCCCCTTCCGCTAACATCTCTGGGTATGTCAGTGGCTTATCAGACCTGTGCATCCTGAGTCTAATCCTTGTTGCTGAATTCCAGAAGCACTTGTTATATTGGGAGATTTTTTTATTTTTTTTCTGATATCCTTTTCTCAGCTGACACCAAGGTTTTCTTTGCAGAATTTTCTATTCTGAACAGATTGCTCTGTTATCCATCCTATTAATTGTTGCAGTCAGCATGTCTTAATGCCCTAAAATTCTCTGAGTGATTACTGAATAGTGCTAAATGGCCATACTCTGATACAAACTTCAGGTCCAAGTTGAAATCTTACACATCAATGCCAGGTTAGCAGAGGTGGCTTTTTGTAAATGTCTGAGGATTTTTCAATCCCAGAACTAGAGAAGTCCTCCGTGGAAGAGGAATCAAACTAGCCTCCTCATCCTAAGACCGTAACAGTGAAAAGCAAGCAACCACCAATGGAAATGAAAATAAAAAGAGAAGCACATTAATCCAAATGGAAATTCTTTAAAATTTAAAATTTAAAAACTATGAATGAATAAAAGGAAAACTGGAGAAGGCACATACGCTACCAACTTGTGATTTTGCTGACTTCTGGCTTTGTAGCCTTAAATGTATCATTTCATTTTCTTGCAAAAAGGAAATAATTATATCTGACCTCATACCACACAGATTTTGGTAAAAGTAAAATATAATAATATTTGAGAAAATACTCTGAAAATGCAGAGGTCTCTATCGATATAATTTTTATTAACCATTTCCAGCACCGTCTTCCAGAGCTCCGACAGTGCTCTCGGAGACCACGCTTGTCTTATTTCTGCCTTCCAGGGATGCTGCGAGTTTTGAATAGGATAATAAATATGTAAAACCCATAAAAAGTATCCAACATGTAGTCACCACTGAGTGAAGACTTGCTATTAATATTATTGTGATTTATAAATACGTAATGACTTAATTCTTACACTAAATCATGGGTTCTTATTACTCTATTTAGTCAGCTTTGCATCACGAGTGTTCTGAATATGGTAAAGACTTAATACATAATTGTTGAATTAATTGACGAGTTACTACCAAGAATCACATTAATACAACAAATCATAACATAAAAAAAAAAAAAACATGAAGTATCACAAGTGAACAACAGGGAAGGTAAAAATTTGGAATCCACCTGCTGCTGAAAAGCTAAAATTAATGCAGAAATAAACATATGTATATAATATTTATTATTATATTTATATTTTTATCACATTATGGGATTTTTTTAAGAAATCCATTTCTTTCTTCCAGGCCCTTTGCAGGCCTCTGCAGCCGGTGCACGGCGCGACGGCACGTTTAAAGAGCCTGCTGCAATAAAATTACAAGGGCTTCTGCCTATAAAATTTTATATACTGCAGACTTCAAATCTGCATTACTTTGCAGAAGCAGTACATTTTTTTTCATAACTTGGTGGTTGTTAAGGAAAAAGAACTTAGGGAAAAAAATCAGTAAGTTCTTGAACTTGCCACTGTGAAAAAATAAATCCATAGAACAAAGTCTTAAACACAAATCATTATAAAGGAAAATTTATTACTGAAATCAAAGTGCTATAAATTAAGGCATTCTGCAGTATATAAAGCCTTATGGCCCTGGGATCTTGTTGTATGCTAATGATGCTGCCGAAGGCTTTCCAGTAATGCACAGAAGTGGTGCTGGGTTTTTAAAATATGCATATGATGTTTGACTACACTTCTAGAAACTCAAACTCATCATCTACTGAAGAGTTGTTTAAATGTCTATCTCCTACTCAATGTTTTTCACTTTTAAAATACTAGCAGAACAAGGTTTTGTTACATAAAAGTATGTTTTAAAATAGTGCACAACAATAAATTGATACTAAGCCACCATAAATATTATGCACTAGTGTGCTTATTGAGTTCTAAAGTCATCGATGTTTTATTCACCATTGTTCAGAGAGGAAAAAAATATATTTTTATTTCTTTAATTATCTCCTCTGTTTAGTTTAGCTCAGAGAGCAAAATACCCCCAGTGGGGAGTGAGGGAAAGCAAGAGCCTTCACCTGTTCACAGGAGCCATTTTTTTTAACAACAGGTGTCGGAGATCCTGTTTGCTTTTACAAGTTTAAGTGTCCTTCTGATCTAAAGGACAAAAACGTGACCAGCAATGGAAAACCTTCCACCAAGTGAGCAGTTGTGAGGATTTTTAATTCTGTGATATGGAGTACCTGGGGATGTTTACAGCATTTATTTTTACTTAGTATATGACCTTGATGTTTGGGGACGTACTAGTCTGATTACCTTTGCAATGAGGATATCTTAATCATGTGTGTGTGGGTTTGTTTTGTAGCAAGAATTCATACAGTAACCTGAAGAAAGAAACTTCAAAGACCACATTAAAAATCTAGATTCAATTTCTCAAAAATCGATTTCCTTACTTATTCAATATGGCATTTGTTATTGCTCATATTTCTTTCTCAGAAATGGGATGGATTGAGATTTAGGTGTAAACATTTTTATAGTGGTTTTCATGTGTCATCTGTTGCCTTTTCTCAAAAGCCAATTATTACCAATCTCATAACTTTGTAGTTAGAAAAATTCACATTTGGATAAGATTGTTTCCCAAATAAACCAAACCGTCTCCCAATTCTGTTTTTCCCCTTTCTATGATCCAAACTTGAATTTCCCTTGCCAGTCTCTGATAACCAGATTTCCAACCACATTCCTGATATCCTTCCCCTATGCTCTAAGAGCCTTTTGTTTTCAATATGTTTGTAGGAACTAACACTTCTTATTTCTATTATTGTCTGGGTGCATTGGCCTACATCCCACACAAAAAGGTCCATATTGTAGACATACCGTATATACTCGAGTATAAGCCGAGTTTTTTCCGGCACAAAATCTGTGCCGAAAAACCCGAACTCAGCTTATACTCGGGTCATACAGGTTATTTGATTCGGTGCGCGGGCACCTAATCAAATGCACATAGTCTCCAGTCGTCTTCTGCCCTCTGCTTGAGGGGGCGGTGCTTCAGCTCAGTCCACAAGTCGCAGCTGAGCTGAAGAGGTAGGCGGCTGAACTGAACTGTATTCCACTGAACTATTTAACCCACAATATTTAATGGCACATTTAATTAAGTGAAAACTCCATTTAAGGCAGTAAAGT
>CAUYPK010154322.1:0-10659 GCA_963574355.1 Loris lydekkerianus | reverse complement strand
ACGCCCCCGGCACCCCCCCCAATGTCGGGGGGGGGGGGGGTCAAACACCCCCCCGGCCAAAACCCGCAAAAAAAAAAAAAAAAAAAAAAAAAAAAAGGCCAGCTAGTCAATGTTTTAGGTTTTGTGGAACAAATGGTTTGATTTGCAATCTTTCATAAATCAGCCATAAATAATATGTAAACAAACAGACATGCATGTATTCTAATATAAAACTGATGCATAATATTCAAGTCATGAAATACAGTAGAATCTCTACAGTTGACCACTTCCCTACACTGACCACCCCCTTAAACTGACCTAATTTTTACAGACTGCACATGTACCACGTGCACATTTCAGGATGGAAGGTCTAGTTCCTTATGTTTACCACCTCTGTATGTTGACTAGTATGTTACAGTTTCTTGGATGATCACCTTACAGAGGCTCTACTGTATTACTGGTATGAAATGCTTGGGACCAGACATAATCCAGATTATGTATTTTGCAATATTTACATATACTAACCAGCTGAACATCACTAATTAGAAAACCTAAAATCCAAAATGTTCCAATGAGCATTTCCTTTGAGTGTCATGTCATGGTCAAAATTTCTAATTTTTGGAGCATTTCAGACTTTCATATTAGGGATCCTCAACTTGTAGTAGGCAATCTGTAGTCTTAGTAAGTAGTAATTTCTTGTAAAGTCCATGGGTCATGAGTGACTTCTTATCTTCTGTTAAACAAACTGCAATCACATTCAAAGTGTCTATAACCCTCTGGTGTACTGTATGGGATATTTAGAAATTCTGTATCTCTAATATCTCTAAAGACATTAATTCAAAATGAATGACATTTGTCATTCAAAAGACATTAATTCGTACAAAAGCTGTATTTCAGAATTAACTTTTTTTTTCATTTTTAAATTGGACTACATGATCAGCATGCAATTTTACTATGTAAAATTCAATAGAAATCAAGAGAAGATGGATAAACTCACACTAACAGTACAATGGGCAATATCTGGGGATGGACACAATTGATAACCTTAACTCAAGCCGTACAAAGGTAATGCATGTGGCTACTACGTTTGTACCCCTGTAACATTCTGAAATAAATAAATTAAATAATAATACTTTGTTTTGAAGGAATGAATGTCAAATTTCTTCATTTCTGTAATACCTTCCATTTTTCTCAGTGTCCTTTCATTTTATATGTTCAATCACTTTTTGGGGGTCAAATCTATTAGCTAAAATGCCTGAAATTATTCCCCCCAAAATAAGAAGTATTCTAATAGGTTAAGTAAATACTGCTAGTCAACATAATACATAAACAGGTACAACAAGGCAATGAAAGGGGGGTGAGGTTGGAGGTAATGCATGATTGTATTTGTAAAAAATTCTAAGGATCCTACAACAAAACTAAAGTTAACCAAGAAGTCACAAGATACTTTGTCAATACAGAAGAATCTATTTCATTTCTCTTGACTACCAATGAGCAACTCTGAAATTCTCAAAACTCCATTTATAATAGCATCAACCCCCCCCCCAAAATGAGATAAATTTAACAAAACACATCAAGTCATATACAATAAAAACTATAAAACGTCAACAGCAGTAAAAAAAAACTCACTCAAATAAATATAAATCCATTCATAGACTAGAAGAATAGATTTTATTAAAATGTCGCCCCCCCCAAATTCATCTACAGAGGATCAACATGATCCCATTCAATATCCATCATGTACTTTAGGAGACATTAACAGGGCAATTCTAAAATTTAGGTGGAGGGTGGCGCCTGTGGCTCAGAAGGTAGGGCGCGGCCCCATATACCGAGGGTGGCAGGTTCAAACCCAGCCCCGGCCAGGTAAAACAGCAGTTGCAACTATAACAAAAAATAGACGAGTATTGTGGCGGGCGTCTGTGGTCCCAGCTATTCAGGAGCCTGAGATAAGAGAATCACTTAAGCACAAGAGTTGGAGGTTGCTGTGAGCTGTGACACCATTGGGAGTCATTTGGGACGGCTCCCAAAAAGAAGCTAGAAGAATTAGGACAGTCCTCTGAGAAGACAATGACTTTCCACACAGAGGCTCTCCAGCTGGGCATTCTCCTTCTGCTACCACCAACATATATCTTACAGTACAAGAATTTTTTTCTTTTAAAGCAGGTATTTGTTCAATAAAAGCAATAAATCATTTTTAGAAAACCTATAATGAGATCATCTCATACCTGTGAGAACAGCTATTATCAAAAAGAGAAAAAAAAAAAAAAAATGCCAGCAAAGATGTGGAGAAAAGGGAATTCTTATACTGTTGGTGGGAATATAAACAAATACAGTCATTTTGGAGAACAGTATGGAAGCTCTGTAACACAAATAGTATTACCATATGATCCAAAAATTTCACTACTGAGTATCTATCCACAGGAAAGGAAATTAAAATATCAAAGAAATAGGCTTGGCACCTGTAGCACAGTGGTTACAGTGCTGGCCGCACAGAGGGTGGAGGGTTTTAACCCTGCCCAGGCCAGCTAAACAACAATGACAAATGCAACAAAAAAACAGCCGGGTGTTGTGGCAGTCACCTGCAGTCCCAGCTACTTGGGAGGCTGAGGCAAGAGAATAGCTTAAGCTGAAGAGTTTGAGGTTGCTGTGAGCTGTGATGCCACAGCACTCTACTGAAGGCGACATAGTGAGACTGTCAAAAAAAAAAAAGAGAGGAAGAGAGAGAAAGAAAACAAAGAGAGAAAGAACGAACTGCTCCCTCATGTTTATTCCAGCACTATTTATGTTAGCCAAGATACAGAGTCAACCTAAATGCCCATCAACAGATGAATGTATAAGGAAAATTGGGTATATGTACACAATGGAATGCTATTCAGCCATAAATAAGAATAAAATCCTGTTATCCACCTCAAGATGGATGAGTCTAACAACATTATACATTCACTAACTGACATAAGCCAAGAACAGAAAGATAAACCATATATTCTCACTTACATGTAAACGAAAAAAACAAAACTTGATCTCATAAAAGTAGAGAGTAGAACAGTAATCACTAAGTCTGGGGAGTGTTAAGGGAAGGGGAGGACAGGAACAACTCATTAAAAGGTATAAAATTACAGCTAGATGGGAAGAATAAGTTCTAGTGTTCAATACTATTGTAGGATGACTAAAGTTTATATACACAGTAGAATCTCCATAGCTGACCATCTCCTTATACTGAACACCTCCTTAAGTTGACCTAATTTTCATAGATGGGATATGTACCACACGTATGTACCAGTACAGCATACTAATTCCTTATGTTGACCACTTTCACATGTTACCCTGTTTCTTATAGTCCCTTGGGTAGTCAACTTAACACAGGTTCTACTGTAGTTATATTTGTTCCCCCCAAATCTCATTAATTGTTTCTATTCTATAGTTATTGGTTAAGACCCTTCTTTTATACCTTACAAATATTAGCAGACTAATGACTTAAAAATGCTACTTGCATATTATATACACATATAGTCTCAAGGAAATGACTCACCTACCAACCTATTCGAAATTTACTCTGGTAGTTGGTCACAGCTACGATTTTTTTTTTTTTTTTTTTTTTTAAATTAACCTTTGCTGAGGCCAGGCACAGTGGCTCATGCTGGTAATCCTAGCACTCTGGGAGGCTGAGGTGAGAGGGTCGCTTAAGCTTAAGCATACAAGAGCAGCCTGAGTAAGAGTGAGACCCTATCTTTACTAAAAATAGAAAAACTAGCTAGGCATTGTGACATGTGACATGCACCTACAATCCCAGTTATTCAGAGGCTGAGGCATGAGGATCATTTAAGCTCAGGACTTTGAGGTTGTGGTGAGCAGTGATGACACCACTACAGTCTACCTACAGCAACAGAGTAAGACTCTGTCTCAAAAAAAAACAAATAACAACAACAACAACAAAAAAAAAAACCCTAAGCTTTGCTGAAATGGTTATTTTCTACAATAATTAGAATAGAAACTCTCTCAGCCAATGGCATTAACAGTAAGTTCACTAATGGAATGAAATAAAGTGCATTATTATATGCAAAAATCTGTTTCAGATTACGTATAAGGAAAAACTGCAACCATAAATAAATCAAAACTCTATTCTACAGTTAAAAGAATAAAATCACCTACTTTTAGCAAGAACAAATTATAAACACTGGCCATTTATGGATTTCTTTTTTATTCTTCTACTTCAAATTATGAAAACAAAATTACTAAAAACTAGGAAAGGACTTTTACAAAGATTCACTATTTCATCAAATATGTATTTCCAATTGATATTTGGATAAAGACTTCCTTAAGTATATTGATTCTTACCTCCAGATTAAATTTATGGGCCATCTCATTGAGAAGTGAAGAAAAGAAACCAGCGTTTTGAAGTAGGACTCGACCCATAACTCCAAGGTACGTGGACATCACTACAGGATACCTCTACACAATTAAAATATAGCATATGTAAAATTTTGTTATGATAGAAGTACTGACAATTATGAACAATCCCTGACTTTCAACAGGGATACGAAATAACAATATTCTCCTCCATATTGCTTCTCCTTAGGACGAATTGCAATACTGCCTGAGTTCTAACTCACTAAATACATATATGGATTATAAATATAAATATATTTATATAGATTACATATTATGTATACATGTATCCATTTCATATTTGTATTACCTTAAATGCCCCTAACATATATAGTTACATAGATCTTTTGAAGGGCTGAACTTACAAAAAATAACCAGTGGTTTAGAACATTTGGTCTATAACAATATTATAATAACACCACTTTCCCCCTCCTACTTTTGATAATCAAGCATTGGAAATAAGCCATTAACCATTCCTCTACCTCAAATCACTGTGTGCAAGTACACTGTGTGCAAGTGCAAGTGCAAGTACATGAGTGAAAGAGATATCAAAGAAAATCTGCACATTCCTGTGTGGAGTAGGAAAAAGGAAAGTTGTATAACTATCTGGTAATTTACATGATTTTATTTAAGGTGATCCAGATGATAAGAAAAGTTTTTCTTTTACAAATGACATGCCATGAAGAAAAACTTTTAAAACTAGAACCCTAGAGTCCAATACTGGCCTTAGAAATTCAAGAAAAATCTTACCTCCCCTTCTATAATACCCCTGAAAACACAGGGGAAAATTGGTTGAAACATTTGTGGAGTTAATACTGGGTTCACTTTGAGGGCATTTTCCACAACCTAAAAACCAGAAAGACACAGTGGTAAATACTCAATCCTGCAAATCCTTCATGCAAAACACAGGTAAGAAAACAATGGACTAAATTAAACACTACAGACCAAATTTGAGAAAACATGCAAGTACACAAGGTATGCAATATTCTGAACTAGACACACTTTTACAGAATAATCCACTTAAAAATTTAAGTCTGGGGCGGCGCCTATGGCTCACTGAGTAGGCCACTGGCCCCATATACGGAGGATGGTGGGTTCAAACCCGGCCCCAGCCAAATTGCAACAAAAAATAGCTGGGTGTCGTGGCAGGTGCCTGTAGTCCCAGCTACTTGGGAGGCTAAGGCAAGAGAATCACCTAAGCCCAAGAGCTGGAGGTTGCTGTGAGCTGTGATGCCATGGCACTCTACCAAGGGCAACATAAAGACTCTGTCTCTTAAAAAAATTAAGTCTGATGTAAAGTATATAATATTTAGACATAGTTACACATCTTGCATAGAACTACACTTTATCGTATTGGGTTAACGTAGGTATTATATACTGTTACTATAATCGTCACCTTTGCAATTTAAACAAATAATCCTTTAAAACGGTTGCAAAAGGCTTTTAGAAAGTACTGGCTTTTTTTTTTTTTTCTCAAGACAGAGCCTCAAGCTGCTGCCCTGGGTAAAGTGCTAGGATTACAGGCGTAAGCCAATGCACCTGGCCGAACGTACTGTTTTTAATAGTGAAAAAGTTAGTAGTATCTACACTAACTGTCCAAATTTTTTTGTTGTTGCAGTTTTTGGCTGGGGCCAGGTTTGAACCTCCATTATATGGGGCAGGCACCCTACTAACTGTCCAAATTAAATCTACATTTAAGTTTCTTAATAAATTGGAGGGAAAGGGTATTTTGCATATACAAATCTGCACATTTATTAAATAAGAAATCATATTTCATTTATAATTCTACAGATTATTAGGCATAAGTACTGACTGCTACATAAGAAAACTTGAAATAGAAATTACTTTTATATGTAAGCATAAAATTCAAAGCAGGATGAATTTTTTTTGTTTATTTTTGGTTTACTTTTTGTGCAGAGAGGAAAGCAGTGGTCAGGAAGAAGCAATAAGGTCCCTGAAGGACATTTGCTTCACAGTTCCAGCCTTGAGAGGTGAGAAAGAAAACAGATACCATTTGAGAAGGTTGTAAGCAAGTACCAGACACTGGGCAAAGCCAAGTTTCCCTTATGACTCCAACAACGGTTCTCAAGATTGACTACTGGCATTCTGAGTGAGACATCCATTTACCATGCACAACTATCTCCTGTATTAAGGGGCTCTTAACATCTGCTGTGTCTGCTCATTGTGTGCGACAGTATATTCCAAAAAGGTGATAATCAAAAATGCCTCCATGCACTTCAGAACATTGCAAGGTATGCAAGCAGCACACAAGGTAGACAACATTCTCCAATTCTAAGCAAGACATGAAGGCAACGTCCAAATAAAGATTAAGAATATAAAAACCTTTATGTCAGCCAACTACTATGTAACCTACTAAGAGACACAAGTTTAAAAAAATATCTGCTGGTTTGTGATTATTAAAAAATAAAAAGAATATAAAGGATACTGATTCTTGATTAAAAGCAAGAGATAAGATTCAGGATTTTGGAATGGGGAGACATAATTCTAAAAGGAAAAAGAGAATGAGAAACAAACTCTAGAAGCAGGGAAGAAGAAATTCAAGAGAAAACTGACCCATTAGATCAGAGAACTTTAAGAAGACATCAGACTTAACTCATGTATCTTCTCTTCCCTTTTCTTCCCCTCAAACCACAGGAATTAGCAGAATCATATGGTTTGGAAATGAGAAAGGATAAACTTTAAAAAAGAAGAATATAAAGATGACTGAAAATAAAGAAAACAAAAAATAATGAGATTGAAAGTCTAAAAAACAGGATGCCAGATACAGTATTTTCAATTATACATATCTGGGCAACTGATCCCACCTCAGGAGAAGAAAAACAATGTATTTTCTGTAAAAGATCTAACTGAAGAGATTGCTTCCAGACTAACAGAGTCCATCAGTGCTGGTACAGAGTGAATTTGAATAAACCTACATTAAGGCACACCATAGTAAAATTTCAGAACACTAGGAACGAACAGCAACTCGTATAAGCTTAAAGTACCCACTGGGAGGGGGAAGTGAGCCTGGCTCTGAAAGAGAATTCCTGGTGTGTCTGCACACTATGAACTGGTATCTGTCCAAGAGCTTAGAGGGTACATGTCAAATCTATTATGTGTAGAGTATAAATGTCTTAACATAATAATTAACTAAGAATGGTAAAAGCTATGTTAACCAGTTTAATGTAAGCATTCCAAATTGTATATAAAATCAGCACATTATAACCCCATAAATGCATTAATGTATACAGTTATATTTAATTTTAAAAAGGGAAAAAAATGAGGTAATTGTTACTTCTAGGGATTACAAAAGGTTGTAGAGAAAAGGAGATGTAATTACAGATAACTACATGTCTCAGCTTCAAAATAGGAAACGTAGGAATCATAACAAACGCTGAATATTGACATGAAAAAAATGTTGATCAAACTTTATTTGGAGGATGAAGGTACAGAAGAGAAGCAAAATGAAAAGTCAACAGATACCCAAAATTAAAAGTTCCCAAAGGAACAACACACAAGTGTTACTTACTGATATGAAGGCATAAGCAATACAAGCGGCTGTCTCCACGCAAGAAAAAATGTCTGAGAAGGAGACTGCTGACTATAGTCTTTTAAAGAAACGTTATATATCTAGTTGACGCTAAACTATGTCATCTAAAACTGTTTTTGAAAAAAAACTTTTAAAAAGAAAAAACACACGGTTTGAAGAGAATTTATAGTAACAATAATATTGCTGGAGCTGACCTCAATCCACAGGAATCCTTGTGGGATATCAGGGATCATTAACATAAGGAATTAGAGAATCTACATATGGACAAAGAAGTATGGGAAGGAATAAATATTTCAACAAAGTCACAAAAACACATATTTAGAGCAGTATGACTCTTAAAATATAATTTTCATTTAAATGTAACATTAAATACAAACCAGTGTTCTCTCATTATGCGTATTCTTTATATACAAAGGTATAGTGACATTGTGTAAAAAATACATAAATATTTCAAGGCTAAAATGGAGTTTTGTATTCTAAGTAAAAAAGGTCAGGAGCCATAGCTAAAGAAGATGAGATAGCTTTTGAAAAATATGCACAAAAATTCCATTACCAGACTTCAGGGGGGAAGGTGTATGGGATAAAATCAAGAGAAAATCAAGTAGAGCTGTTAAGATACAGATTATAGAAGAAGAGGTGAACAGTAGACCAAAAGTAAAAGTGTCTCATATTGCTCCTCATTTTCCCAATTGGTCAAACAGGTATAATTATGATGTCAATGATACAGATGAGGCTCCATTTGAATACTGAATTTGACATGTCTGTGGGAAACTGTATGAAATGCCTCTATATTATTTATTTTATACTGAAAAATCCCAGGTCCTCATAACTTTATCTGTCTCTACCTACCATGTATGTGCCCCCCCCCCACATGCTTCAAAATAACACCACCACCGTTATTGATATTAACACCACCACTGAATATAATTTAAAACTTCTTCTTTTCTTTTTGTTTTAATGTTATATATCCCATCAGGGATGTACATGTAAAATACTATGCGTTAAAATTATTTGAAATATTTTTCTCAGACAACCATGCTACCAACACCATAATAGTTAGATTCAGCCGTTTCAAGTCTGTTTTTTGTCTTTAGAAAGTGCATTTTCTTTTTTTAATCATGTAAAACATTACATGATTCCAAACTCTAAAGTATAAAAGAAGTACACATCCTGAAAGATGTACTACCTTCCACCATCTCTCACTTTCCTGCTGGAAGGCTACTTTTAATAACTTGGTTTCTTCTTCCACTGCTACCTCTCCACCACTCTTTAAGCAGAAGAAAACTATGGACACTGCTCTTTGCTTATATTGTTTAAATCACTTTAAGCTTTATACAGACACCATTTCTTTCCAAAGCTGCACTGTACTCCTATATAACTGAGCATGCTAAAATATCATTAATCTCCCAATCGTCTATAACTGATGGATTTTTAGCAGCATTTTGCTATGACTTTTGTGTTTTTGTTTTCATCCCTTTCCTGAATCAACTGATTGTTTACAATCAACAAATTGTTTTACAAACCCCTGTGGATTTTAGGTTGTACCTAGGACTAAACTTTCTTAATATAGGCTTGATTGCATGCAAAGTTATTAAGAGCATAGATGCTGATGACAGAATTTGCATCACAGCTCTAATATTTACTAAATATGTGACCTTGAACAGATTATTTACCACTTTATGATTTAATTTTTCATCTGTAAAAAACAGTACTATTATCATATGTTTATGTCAAGATTAAAGGAACCCTATATGTTATATGCTTAAAAATGTGTAATATTCAATAAATGCTAAGGTTAGCTGTTATTATAAATTATACCTTAAAAATATTTGTATCACCATAATCCTTATCACCGTAAATGAAAGAAACTTAGCTTAATAATGCTTGATACGACCATGACAGAAAAGAGAATTTCAAAACTCAAATGTTATATATATATACACTGACAAATTTCAGATTAAAGAAATGTTAACAATTTAAATGAGTAATTTTAGAATATAATTGTATTCATCTGAATAACTTGTTCCGAGTCACATAATATAATAAAGTCTATTTTTGCTCTAAACCATTTATTTCTAAAGTAGGCATACTGGTCTAACTTTTGTAATATTGCAATTTTATGCTTCAAAGAACAAAGAAGTTACCTGTAGAAATTAATGTAACAGTGACATTTTGTCAAAAATATATTTAAAATGTTATATAACATACTATAATAGGAAACAGGTCAGAGAGATATTAAAAATAAAAATAATGAGCTAATATTAAAGACTATTATTATAACTATACTAGAATTGAGAACAGGAAAATGCCAAAAATTTTGAGAGTTCTGCCAGCCTTTAGATACAGGCATGGTCCTAAAATATTCCCTAACATAAAAATATACATTTTTTTTTATTGTTGGGGGATTCATTGAGGGTACAATAAGCCAGGTTGCACTGAAAAATATACATTTTATTCATAATAACTAGTATATTACTACTATTTAACATACATTTATTAAATGACAACTAATTTCTATAATTTCAAATCAAATATACGGGTTCAGTAATATTTATACAAAAATACTGTTTTATTTTTATTTATTTATTTATTTTATTTATTTTTTTTATTAAATCATAGCTATGTACAATGGTATGATCATGGGGCATCATACATTAGATTCACAGACCGGTTGACACGTTTATATCACACTGGTTAACATAGCCTTCCTGGCAATTTCACAGTCAAAAATACTGTTTTAAACA
>CAUYPK010154319.1:0-10436 GCA_963574355.1 Loris lydekkerianus | reverse complement strand
GATCTTCTTATGATTGTGTCCCACCCACAAAAGGTTTATCACACACAATGACCTTCCACTCCTTCCCTCCTTCTCTCTCCCTGCTCTCCCCTTCCCCCACCCCCACCATTGCGTGTCTCATTTATCCACAGGTGATTTCCATAAGTTTTGGTGGCACCCTGCTTAATGGCCTTTGATGGCACAAGCACAGCTTGTCCTTAATAGTCCTCTGATTTAATTTTAAATGCTCCCACTGTGTCTTTTCTGCCTTTTGATACAATTAACCCTTCATTACTACAAGATTACCATTTCAAATATGTAAATTTGATCATGTGACTGTTGTTTCTCTCTCTGGTAGAGCAGGGTCTCTGAGCTTCTAAATCCCTGCCCCTTTATCAGCTGCCAGGTGTGGCCACCACCTCCCAGGGCAGTGCAAACTTCCAAAGATCACCAGACTTTATGTGTGGCCAAGACATTGTCCCTGCTCCAAGCATCTCCCAGAGCAGTGACAGAGACAAGCATACCAACTAGTGCCCCTGGTAGAAGGAAACCCAAGAAATGTGGAGTCTTATACGCCAGAATGGCTTAAGGATTAGGTTTTTATGCACAAACATGTTTAAACTCTGGCTATGCAATTTACTAACTGCAAATTTAGATGAGTCATTTAATATCTTCATACCTCAGTTTCCTTTCTTAAGTAATGGAGATAAAAACATCTAACTCAGAGAATTATTATTCAGCTCAGGGATAATGCATCTAACATTTGGCATCTAACAAGGTATCAAATGATAAATTATTATCATTGCCCAGGAGACAATAAAAGTAGAGCAGGAGAGAGGATTTTGGATCAAATATTGTGTGCTGCTCTAATTATAATTGCTAACATTTTGCAGAGAGAGCCTTCTGTTTGCCAGAGATGTACATGTACAGATATTCCTATTTTATAGATGAAGACACTTAGGAAGAAAGTTTAAAAACAAACTTGCCCATATTTATACATTTCATACAGGGACTTTTAACATAAGCCTTCAGACTAGAATTAAATTTACTGAATTATCTTTTCAATCTATTTATTACCTCCGGTTTGTTCTAGATCAAAGGGTTTCTCAGCACTGTTAGTATTGACATTTTGAACCAGATAATTATTTGTTGTAGGGATCTGTTGTAGGAATCTGTTCTGTGCATTTTAGAATATTTATCAACATCCCTGGTCTCTATCCACGAGCTGCCAACCCTCATTCTCAGCTGTGATAACCAAAAATAACCCTAGTCATTGCCAAATTCCCCTAAGGAGGTAGGAACTACTCCCAGGAACCACTGTGAGAGAACTGCTAACATAGAGGCAGGAAGAGAATTCTGGCTTCTGTGTATCTGAGTTCATAGTACTACGTCATACCAATGAACACAGTCACAGCTTCTAGGTCTGAGCCTTGTGAATTTATAACCTTGCGATCCGACCTAGTAGTATAATGCAGGAGAGCCTGATCTTTGACTTCCTCTTAAGAAGTAGAACTTTGCAGGTGATTATCTCCATGGGGCAGTCAGGGTCTTTATTTGCTGTCGTCTAAAGCTGGAGCATGTCTTTGGGACACCTTCCTGGCTGGGTGCCTCTGTAATGTTTTCAAGCTGTTGTACACATGAGGTCAATACATTAAAGTCAAAAAAAAAAAAAAAAAAAAAAAAGAAAGCCCTCCAGGGAGCTAAAAGTAGGTCTCTAGATCTCAGTGGGAGCTCTTTGGCAAAGAAGTCAAAATTGCAGCTTCCCTTGGCTCCTGGTGTGGCAGAACTTGCAAATGTTATTAAAACATATTTTCTGGGGTCTGGGGGGAGGTGAAAAATGAGACATTTGTCATAAAACTTGCCAGTGGGTCAACTTGGCCCTTGTTAAATTGACTCTGTTACATGGACACATCCTGTTGAACATTTGTTATTAAAAAAAAGAAAAAAAATATATATAATATGTATGTATGTATATATATGGCCCTAAAGCCCAGTATTAGCTCAAACTCTATCAAAAGTTCAGGCCTTTGAGGAAAGAAGACCTCTGGAACTAAAAATAAAAGACGTGCATCCTGTGGGCTGTGGCAGTCTGCCTCTGGAGAACAATGATCAGAGTAAATAGAAGATAGGGCTTTTCTTTACTTTTCTTTTCTTTTTTTTCCCTGTTCATTAGTTTTCAGAAAAAAAAAAACTAAAAAGGGCTTGGATGGCGGTAGTGGTAGAAATTGCTATTAGAGGTTGAGAATGCACCTTCTTTTGTGATTCTCACTTTTCTCTCTCTCTCTCTCTCTCTTTTTTTTTGTAGAGACAGAGTCTCACTTTATTGCCCTGGGTAGAGTGCTGAAGCCTCACAGCTCACAGCGAACTCCACCTCCTGGGCTTAGGCGATTCTCTTGCCCCAGCCTCCTGAGTAGCTGGGACTACAGGCGCCCTCCACAAAGCCCAGCTATTTTTTGTTGCAGTTTGGCTGGGGCCAGGCTTGAACCCACCACCCTCCGTATATGGGCCCGGTGCCCTACTCACTGAGCTACAGGCACCGCCCTCTCTTATGTTTTATAAAGGAGTCAGACCAGGTAATGTCTGAGGTCCTCTCACCAGGGGTGTGTGCGGTGATTCAGTGATTAGAACTTGAGTTTCCTGACTTGGCCATTTTGTACCCCTTCTCTCGTAAGATAATGGAGTCCTCAGTTATTCATTTTCAGAAAAGTGATTGCATCCACACATCTTCTAAACATCTCACAGATTTTTTTCTTGTATATCAACAAATTAAAGGAGGGATTTTAAAAACAAATCAGAAAGCTCTGAGCTACATGCATAACTCCCTTTGGAACAAATACCTGGATGTGTTTGGTGTGGGTGAGAATTCTTTTTGTCAAAAATAGTAATGATTCTCTGCCCTCAGGGAAGTCACAGCCTGGTAACTAAACAAATGTTGGACAAAAAATCATAGGTTTTTTATATCCTCTGAGCTAGAAAATTCAATTAAATAGAAAGAGGGAAGTGGAAGGAGGGAGGAAGGAAAAGAGGGTAAAAGAGAGAAAAAGAGAGAAAGAGAGAATATCTCATTTTCTCAAGTTATTATTTTTCTCTAATTTATTTTCTTTTTCTTGAAAAATAAGTTAGAGGTAATGTGTGATATTAAAGAGAAGAAACTCATGTAGGTCTTGAAATTAAATACATCTAAATATAATATTAATACTAGTTATGGCTTTTGCTACCTGTATAATCTGAAACCTCAGTTTATTCCTTTGCAAAATAGCAAAAATATTTTGCTGAAATGATTGTGAAAATTATATTTAATGTAAATCTCTGGCATGTAAAAATTGGAGTATATCTATAGGCTCAGAGTCACTGGACAAATAAAAAGTGAATATCTACAGGGTAATGAACCATTTTTGATAGTAAGAAACTTGCAAGAAAATGGAAGAAAATTGGGTTCAATTAAGTCACAAAGATCAGGTAATAAAGATTTCCACAATGCCAGATACGTGTAAAATGTTTAAGTATATAAAGAGCTAACTTTTAATGTTTTTATACAGAAATTCGGCATTGTATACACATAACTATAGAATCCTTAGAATATTTTCTTTCAACCTAACATATGCCTTGTACATTTTACATGTAAAATTATCTTGGAACAAAGGGATGATGATAACAATAAAGCCACTTTACTTTCTTCAGAACATTTTAGTTTGGCACTAATTGTTCAATTCTATAGTTGGAGACGTGAAAAATTAAAAAAAAAAAAAATTTAGTCTTGCACATTCCCAGAACTTCATTTTAACAGTCATTCATTCAAACCAAGTTATTGCAATTATACTATCTGCTCAAGACAGTGTGCACCCTGAATAAATCATAGTTCTTGCCCTTAAAAAGTGAATTCTCTAGAGGATAAACAGATGCTAATCAAAGAGTCGCATAAACAAACATAAAAGGGCAATGGTAGGAAGTTGTTTTTTTTTTTTAATGAAGAAAATCATTGTTCTATGAATGCACATAATAAAAATTTTATTTATCAATGGCTTCTTTGAAGAAATGAAATTAACATGTGGGGTAAGGTAAAAGAAATTTAGTAAAGTGTGAGGGAAGAGAATTCTAGGAAGGTAGAATAGCATGTATTCAGATGTTGTGTTACGGTGAGATGGGAAGGCTATCTAGACAACTGAGGAAGGTTTTGGGGACTAGAGGGACTCCACAAGGGGAAAGATGGTCGGAGTGAGTCTCGAGAAACAGGGAGTAGCTGGCCAAATCACATATGAATGTTTAAGTTTTAGCAAGAATCAAATCCTTCCCATTATCCTGAGAACATTGGGAAGACACTAATGACAGTTTCAAGACAAGGGAGATGGTTGATTAGATTAAAGCTTAGAAAAATCACTCTGGCTAGTGGGTAAAGAATCAATTTTGGAGAGAGGCCAAGAAAAGATGCAGTGAAACCTGTTAGGATTCTGCTACCTCAATTTATGTGGAAAATAAGCACAGCCCCAAATAGTGTTTTGTTGTGTGACATAGAGGAGGAAAATGCAAATATAGGTGTAAAATGCAAAGGATTTGGCACAGACTGATGATGGGTGCTGGATAAGTGAGAGGAAGGATTCTGTCAACAAGGATTCTGGTGCTGGTAGTTCATGTAACCAACTCTATCTCCAGTGGACCTTTTGTAGATTGAGGGACACCAGATAAGGAGTGAGCTCACAAGTATTGAGAAACCATAGATTGTTTATCTGATTTTCTGAATTCCTGTACACAGAAGTTATCCACTTGTCAAGATAGCTCTGAAAAGGCAGAAAAATCTGACTTCTTATTATGGGTCCATCACAGCTGCTGGGTCCTTCTTCTGCAAACCTAAGAACCTTTTTCTGTTACCTATCATTAAAACTTGAAAGGAAAGGAAACAGGAAATAAAACATCTTGTTTCAATCACTTGTGGATTTTTCCTTCTTTATTTCATAAGCATTCACATTATTTTACACGAAGTAATACTTCCTGTGAGCAGTGAGAAAAGGCTGAAGTAAAGTAGAAATTCTATGAAAGTATTTACATGATATTTCAGACGGTTTTGCTTGACATCTTTCCCCTTCTCTTTTGGGTGTGTCTTCTGGCTCAGAGGCTGCAAAGCTGGGTTCCAGATGTGATTCCAGTTCTTTCTTCTAATTGGGTGCAGTGATTGGCAAAGGAATTGAATTCCAAATGGAATTAAGTGTGGAGAGGAGCAGTGGGAGGCAAGACACCCATTTTGCTTGTGCAATGTAGTAGACACAGCATCGCTCTGGAGACAGTAATTCTGGAAGTGGTTACTTGTCTCTCCATAGAACAGTATTGTCCTGAAGCCAGCCATTATTACAGTATTGTCCTGAAGCCAGCCATTATTATCCAGTTCTCCGGCTCCTGTCTCGGGACCAATCACAACAAAAGTTATGATTTACATTTCTGCACCTACAATTAGAAACACTGTTCTTAAATGCTACCATCCCTATCCTTTGTAAAATATTTATCATGTTTTCTTGGCACATGTTGAGAATAAGGATAATTTGCCAAATGGAGAAAATATTTGGAACAAAAGGAAGGGAGTTTGTCTAAATGCACACCTAAAGATGATTGGGAGGTATTCATACATAGTAGAAGAACAATAATAGGCAGGCGGTTGTGATGACATTTTTATTCCTTTTGAGAGACAGCTTACACGTAATAAATTATCAGATTAAAAGGAGAAGAAAACAACCAAATACATTAATAACCATCACTACTAATTTCTTACAGGTTTCCTATTTGCCAGGCCTTGATATGGCAAGATAGCAGGTAGCAGTAATTTTATCTCCCTTATAGCTGAGGAGAAGTTAAGTAATTTGCATTATGACATGGTTATTACGTGACAAGGTCAGAGATCAGGGATGCAGCATGGTCAATACCAAGTCCAGGCACTTAATCACTGCTTCATACTCCCTTATAGTTCAAAAAAGTGCCAAATTTCAGTTAAACAGGAGAAATAAGTTTTTGAAATATATTGTGTGGTATGGTGACTATAGTTAATGTATATTTCAAAATTGCTAAGAGTAAATTTCAAGTGCCTCACTACAAAAAATGGTGAGGTAAAAGATATGTTAATTCACTTCATTTAATCATTCCACATGTATTCATCAATGAAAATATTATGCTCTCCCAAAAATATATAATGATTTTTTGCCAATTAAAATTTTTTAGAAAATTAAACTAAAACAATTTTAATTTTTAATTCATTTTTAATCTTTATACCTTAGATCTAGTTCTTAATGTGTAAGGCTTCAAGTTCATCCCCATATAGGATAAACAGGGTGTAGACAAGTTGGAGATTCTTCTAGTGAGTCAGGGTTAGGCAGCCACAGAGCTCTTTTTTAAATACAGCAGAAGCCAATTTCCTTGTTTAATTGTGTGTGTGATGTAGCGGTTTATAAACTATGACACATTAAGTCATCCATACACAGGTAAATCACTCAAGGTGAAGAGTGAAATTACATCTGTCTTCTTACAAACCATGTGTCCTCTTAATGCCTTTCAGACTAAATGCTGTCATAGAGACAAAAAGCACTTGAGTTTACCAAAGTCTTTAGCCTTCCAATGAGCGTCATATTTCCGACATAGAGGCCCTTATATCACATGAAAATCTCTTCGCAGCATTGTTAATTACATGTTTTTTACCACGTTTAAAGTCCTGTGATTTTTTTCTTATAATTTTTCATAAGTAGGGAAGTATTTAGGTGTTGCTAACCAAGTTTTAGAAACTAAGCATGTATGTTTTTTATTAAAACATATGTTGATGGTTATGAGGGAATAAAGCCTAAAACATTACTAGAATGTTTTGCTGCATGTATGTAACTTTAATAATTTTTATTTCCATCTCCAGTGCAGAGCTCAATAGGCACTGTGAAAATATTCACTTTACTCTCTGAGCAAAGTCTCTTTTTTGGAAAAACAAAATAAAACCAAAAACGAACAAATACACAAAAAACAGAGTCATCACTTATAATGAATAGTATATATTTCCAAATACATCATGATATTCAAAATTAAAAATAATGCAAAACAAATCCTGCTGAAGAGCAGCTATTTTCTCTGAATATCAGTTGGTCTACCAATTTTAAATTTCATAAATTTCACACTTGGTTAAATTTTTTCAAATTATGCAGATAAAATGAAGTTCACTTAATATCCATATTGCCTTATTTAAAATATTAAAATTAAGTTTCTACACAATATAGAAACAAAAATGAAGAATTGCATTTAATTTTTCAATATTTTGTACACATATTAAACAAAGCCTGTATGTGGAAAACAGACTATTTATCAACTAACAGATGTATTTGCAGTTGGGCTAAGTGATGCTTGTCTAATATGATAGTGTATAAAAACCATTTACAAGTATATAATATAAAGTTCCCTTGCAAGTATATAAAGCGCCTTAAACACCAGCTTCCTGCCCCTACCCGACAATTCAAATATGCATACATTGTGACAGAAGTTGTTAGTGACTCAGGGACATGTGAGCTGTTTAGGCTTTAATCTCATGGCTGGGATGGAGTTTGAACTGGTTTGAACAGGGTTTGTTTATTCTATATATCTAAGGTCACAGCCAATAAGCCTCTTCATTTTGAATAGCTTTAAATGTCTATTCCCATTTGGACAGGATTGATACGCCTATTTGCAAATGACTGGTACTCACTTGTGAGCTGTTTCATGTGTAATGGTTGAACAAAGACATGTTTTGAAAAATAGCCTCCTCTGCAATTGTGTCTGTATTTGTATTTCAGGCATATGGGATTTCCTTCTTCCCTGAGTGTTCAAGGTAAATGTATACATTGGTTAATGTGACTTTGTAGTGGAGGCCTATCAACCAGGAGATTAATGAGGGAGTAACTTAACAATAGATCAAAGGCAAGTACATTGGCATTGAGTTCCCCAGGAAGAATGGGTCAGGACCCAGTGAGAGAAACCAAGTTTCAGATTGTTCAGTCCACAGGAGGATAATGAGAAAAGAGAACAGGGTGATAATAAAGCAGCTGGCCAGCAAAAACCTACAGAGAAGAGGAACACGATATGAGGATGGTTAGCTGACAAAATTCTAAAGAAATGCATAAAAGAGATAAAACTTTGTGGGGGGAATCAAGAAGAATGACTGAGTTCAAAATGTGGATATCAAGTTAAAAATCCAGGTACACAGATCAGTAGCTTTCATGTATGGTCAAGCTGAGAATCAAATCAAAGATATAATACCTTTCACAGTAGCAACAAAGAAAATAGAATGCCTAGGAATATATATTTAACTAAGGAGGTGAAAAACATGTATCCTAGGAATATATCTTTAGCTAAGGAAGTGAAAAACCTGTATAGGGAGAACTAGGAAACACAGAGGAAAGAAACCTCAGAGGACATAACAGATGGAAAAACATGTCATGCTCACAGATTGGCAAAATCGACATTGTTAAAATGGCTATATTACCCAAAGTGACTTATAGATTGAATGCAACATGTATTAAAATTACAATGTCTTTTTTTTTTTTTTTTTTTTTTTTTTGCAGATCTAGAAAACAGAGTTCTACACTTCATATGAAAGCAGAAAAGTATACGCCCAGTAGAGGAATTACAGATTGAATGGCAGATCTATTTTTGGATCTCTAAGTGTTCTCCATATCTCTTTCCAAAAGGAATGTAATAATTTGCATTCCCACCAGCAGTGCAAATGTGTTCCCTTTTCTCCACATCCATGCCAACATCTCTGGTCTTGGGATTTTGTGATAGGCTAGTCTCATATTTCAGGTTAATGTGAGGATACAAACAAGCAGGTCAAAATATTTGATTTTGCTAGGTAGAGACCCTTCGTGGTTGTGTCCCACAAATAAAAGGTTGCCAAACATCCCCCCTCTCCACGCCCATTCAGTGAGAGCACCTCAACCCCCTCACCCCTCCCCTTACCTCATTAGCCGTCCCCCCAACTTGAATTGAAATGACTTTTTCACCTATGTGGGCAATGGAAAACAATTATCCAATCTACTCAACACTAATATGAAGCCAGTCACACCTGTACGTGGCCATGCAGGCTTTCAAATAGAACCCTTGCTGCACCCAAGTCCTTGTCATGGGTTCTGTTTATAAGGGATCCTAGATTAAGACACTCAGTCATTGTATGTTAACCTCATTCATGTTTTTCTACAGATATGCAGTAAAAATCGAAGGCTACAAAGGGGAATTTGAATTTCATAAGGTTAAACTAGAAGAATGAGTGAATATTATACTGAAATACTTAATCTACTTTCACCTACAAAAATAGGTTTCCTTAAGTTTGTACTTTACATATACTTATGCAAAGTTACAGCTGAATACATTTTGCAAAACAAATAAGTCTTTAGGAATTTTCTGAATTACTTTATCTTTGTGTTACAATTATGTATTATTCATAGTTATTACTATATAAAATCATCTATATAAATAAATGCTATCATTCATTAAGTACACTAAATGGAAGAAAGGATTTTTGATATGAAGGATCAATCATTGCAAGACAGTAATATTTCCCTTTTCTGAGTTCTGATTTCAACATAACAAATCCCTTATTGTAGGAATCCATGCTTATTCTGAAATGCCATACATAATTAAGATTTGAATTTTTATTTTGGAATAAATCCTTTCTAATTTCATGAAGAATATGTACACTTAAAAAGGAAAAAATAGAATTACTTGTCAGGAATTAATTTCACTGCTATTAAAATTCTATTATTGTGGAGCTTATAAAGTCTACCTAGCACATATTTTATAATCTTCAAGGGGGTCACACAAATCAGTTTGAAGGAAAAATATGCTTAAATTATATTTTAAATACATAAAGTAATTGGACTTTTATGTTTATAAAAAGCTCTTTAAAGTGTTATTGTTGAAAATATTTTTAAAGTGTAATTGTTGAAAATAACTTTCTAAAACGTGATAAAAGTAATTCATTAATGAGGGAGAATGCTAGTGTACTTCTAAATTTAGATGAAATCTATATAACTTTATAACATTAACATTTTTAAATGGAAAATTCAGAAGCATTTAGTATGTCATGATATTGTACAATCACCACCTTTATGTAGTTCCTAAATATTTTTATTATCCCAAGAAGTAAGCCTATCCCCATTGAACAATTATTCATTCCTTTCCTCCCTGTAGTCCCCGGTTCCTCCAGCAATTGTTCTTTTGTATACAATGTTTTCTCATCATTTCTTCAAAGAGGTGGAACCAAATGTTAAATGAAGTATCAATATAAATGTTCAAATAGAAAATAATTCCTCATCTAAAATCTTTTTTTTTTTTTTTTTTTTTTTTTTTAATTTATTTTTTTATTGTGTAGAAGGGGCAGGGAAAGAAGGCGGGGGAAGAGGTGAGTGACAGGGTCGGGCCAGTGGCATGGTATCACATTGGCTGTATCTAGGTAGAGGCAGTTTCAGGCC